>CAUYON010089432.1:0-11789 GCA_963573935.1 Arctocebus calabarensis | reverse complement strand
CACAGCACTCTACCCAGGACGACAGCTTGAGGCTTTGTCTCAAAGAAAAAAAAATTATTTATAATAAATTGCTATACTTCTCTCCCACCTATCCCATGTTATTTTATTTTTTATTTTGTTTGAGACAGAATCTCATTATGTCGCCCTCCGTAGAGTGCTGTAGCGTCACAGCTCACAGCAACTTCAAACTCTTGGGCTCAAGCAATTCTCTTGCCTCAGCCTCCGAAGTAGTTGGGACTACAGGAGCCTGCAACAATCCCTCGCTAGTTTGTTATTGTTGCTGCAGTTGTCATAGTTGGTTAGCTGGCCTGGGCAGGTTTCGAACCTGTCACTTTTGGTGTATGTGGCTGGCACCGGAACCACTGTGCTACGGGCACTGAGCCATCTATCCCATTTTATCAATTTAAGTTGTTGAAGAGGCTAGGGCTCGGTGCCCGTAGTGCCACCCACATACACTTAGGCTGGTGGGTTCAAACCCAGGCTGGCCAGCTAAACAAGTATGACAACTGCAACAAAAAATAGCCGGGCATTGTGGTGGGCACCTGTACTCCCAGCTACTTGGGAGGCTGAGGCAAGTTGAGGTTGCTATGAGCTCTGATGCTACATCACTCTACCAAGGGCAACACAGTGAGACTCTGTCTCAAAAAATAAATAAATAAATAAATAAATAAAGTAAGTTGAAAAGGCTGGGCTCAGTGCCCGTACCGCAGTGGCGAGGACGCCAGCCACATACACTGGGGATGTGGGGTTGAAACCCAACCAGGGCCTGCTAAACAATAATGACAACTACTACAACAACATAGCTACTACTACTACTACAACAACAACATAGCTGAGCGTTGTGGTGGGTGCCTGTAGTCTCAGCTACTTGGGAGGCTGAGGCAAGAGAATCGCTTAAGCCCAAGAGTTTGAGGTTGCTGTGATGCCATGGCACTTTACCAAGGGTGACAGAGTGAGACTCTGTCTCAAAAAAATAGTTTAAGAGACCTAGTACAGTGGCTCATACCTGTAATCTCAGCACCGGAAGGCCTAGGTGGGTGGATTACCTGAGCTCCTGAGTTTGAGACCAGCCTGAGCCAGAGCGAAACCCTGTCTCTAAAAAACAGCTGGGCGTTGTGGTGGATGCCTGTAGTCCCAGCTGCTTGGGAGGTTGTACCAAGAGAATTGCTTCAGCCCAAGAATTTGAGGTGCTGTGACACCACATTCATTTTAATCCTCACCAATTTGGTAGGAAAAAAATTACACTCCATAGTTTTTCTTGTTACATTTCCTTGGTTATTAGGGGAAATTACTTTTTCAAGTATTTATTGGCTGTTTGCATTTACTTTGTGAATTATTAGTTCATTTCTTTTGCCTAGTTTTGAGGCACAGAGCTATCTTTCTAAAATGTAAATCTGATCATACTATCCTCATTTACTGCCTGCCCAAAACTTTCAGGCCCTTCATAATTAGTCATTACCTACCTCCTTAAATTGTTTCTATCACATGGATCATAGGTTTTGTTTTTTTTTTTTTTTTTTTTTGAGACAGTCTCACTATGTTGCCCTTGGTGGAATGCTGTGGCATCACAGCTCACAGCAACTTCAAACTCTTAGGCTTAAACAATTCTTTTGCCTCAGCTTCCCATGTAGCTGGGACTACAAGTGCCTGCCACAAAGCCTGGCTATTTTTTGGTTGTAGTTGTTATTGTTGTGTGGCAGGCCCAGGCTGGATTCAAACCTGCCAGCTGTGGTGTATGTGGCTGGCGCCCTAGCCGCTGAGCTACAAGCACCGAAATTGGATCTTAGATTTTTACATGGATCAATCAAAAAAGTTCCAGTCACAGTGAGCTACTTGTGTTTTCAAAAACTGTTTTATGCATCTGTGTTTTCACACATACTGTTCCTGGTCTCTGCTATTTTCTCTTTGCTTTCTTTTTAATTTTATTTTTATTTTTTATTTTTTGAGAGGGAGGGGAGATGGGAGAGAGGCGAAAGGGAGGGGGAAGAGGAGAGGAGAGGGAGAGGAGAGAAGAGATAGAAGGTGGAAAGAGGGAGCAGGGCGAGAGTATCATCTCTCTTCACTGGTCTGCTTTCTTCTTCATTCTAGCTACTTCCTATTCACATTTGGGTCAGTTTCCTTCTCTGACCAGCTCTCCTCCCCTACCTCTACCTAAATTTCAGAAAAACCCTGTGGTTGCCTATCAAAACATTTTTTGCCATTTTTTTTTTGAGACAGTCTCACTTTGTTCCCCTCAGTAGAGTGCCATTGCATCACAGCGCACAGCAACCTCAAACTCTTGGGCTCAAGAGATTCTCTTGCCTCAGCCTCCCAAATAGCTGGGACTATAGGCACCTACCACAATGCCCGGCTATTTTTGGAGACGAGGTCTCACTCTTGCTCAGGCTGGTCTCGAACCTGTGAGCTCAGGCAATCCACCTGCCTCAGCCTCTTATGTGCTAGGAATTCAGGCGTGAGCCTCCACGCCCATTCACAAAACACTTTTCATGTTATACTGTGATTGTCTATTTAATTGTTTTAGGTTACCTGCTAGTCTGAACTCCCTGAAGGGGCCACATATTAGTAGTTATTGTACTTATGATAAGTATTTGCTGAATGAATAAATTCTAACTGCCTGCTAACTAGATGTATCATATGTACATAAAGTCCAACATGTCTAAAAGCCAAATCCATTTTTCTTTTTCCTACCCTATTTAATATCTGGCCTGTTTTTTTCTCTTTCCTATCTCAATGACATACTCATTTATTACTTATCTGACCTCCTTACCTCCTAAATCCAATTGATCCACCTTCTAAAAAGCTCTTGAGTATGTTCCTTTTATTTTCCCTTAGCTCCTGACAGATCCCAGTTGAAATCCTCATCATCTGTCCCATATTGCCCTAGGAGTTATTTCATATACAAATTTGATGCTACTTCCCTTTCCTTAAACTGATGATTTCTACATCCAGGATTCCAACTAACTATAGGATAAAATCCAAATGCTCTAACATGCCATTTAAGTTCTTCTTCAATATAATCCTTTGCTAGTTCTGGAGCCTCAGCTCCCAACAATCTCTTTTTGCTCTGGAACATACATTGTGTTATATTTCCATGCCTTTTAACATACTGTCCCATCTGTAAAGATCTCTTTACTCACTGCCACAATATCTATTTAGTAGACTTCTATTCATCCTTTAAGGTGCAGTTCAAATGTTCCCTTGTCTCTGAAACTTTCTGAGCTCAAGCAATCCACTCACCTCGGCTTCCCAGAGTGCTAGGATTACAGGTATGAACCACCACGCCTGGCCTCACATGGTATTTGTAATGATTATTTGTGTTAGTCTTTTTCACTAGACTGTGAGCTCCTTAAGGGTAGAATTATGTCTTGCCCGTCTTTGTATCTCCAGGGCCTAGCACAGTGCCTGGCCCTAGCAGGTGCTCAGGAGATATTTGATGGATGAAAGCAATCTGATACTGGGCCCTTTGACATCATAGCTGGGCACTGATGCCACAGCCCTATAGCATGTTGCTGCCAATTACCTGATATTGCTATCCTCCAAACCATGGGAAGCTTCCCCGCCATCTCCCTCATAGGACATCATGCTTTCTTCATTTTCCATGTCCATCCTTGTGTTCTCCTGAAGCATGTGGGGCTGTTTGGGTCTTATCCCACCAGATCCCACATCCGAGTCACTTCCACTTTCACTTAGCTGGATAGCTATAACAAGAAACAGATCCTGGTTTGTTAAGAAATAAAATCCATAAAATATCCCCAACAGGATCTTTTTTCTTAATTTTCCCTCCCTGTTGCCACATATAACCACTTTCTTCTCATCTTCAGCAAGTATCCAAATCAAAGCTGTTACTTAGGCCTTTTCCACTGCTGTCTTTTGTACCTCCTAATACATTGTGTTTCTTTGCTTTCTCTAAGTATAATGAATGTGCTCATCCTATGACAGCATGCTCAGTACTTTAATGTCTGTTAATGGAACATCAATAAAAGAGGCAGCTTCTGATAAAAACCTATGTGGTCAATGGCTTCTATCCAGTCCCTGAGGGTGCTATGGTGACCTATATAGAAATAGAAGCAATGGTCGAGACTTACCAGAGAAAGGATTATCTCCTTCTTCATCACTCCCAGCATCTTCTTCATCATCTTCTCCTTCAGACATAAGCAAATCCTCATATAGGACACTGGCTTGAGGCTGTCGCACAGTTCCTTCCTCTTCATCTGCAAGATCACCATCTCCATCTTCACCTTCCTAAATGAGACCAGTTGGGGATCAAAGCTCCATCAACTGGTCCATGAGACCAGAAGCCACCACCAGGCACCCCCCTCCCTTGCTGCCTCACAAGATGTTAAGTAATTTTGGTGGATAGACTTGTTTAGTTGGTTCCAAGGATTAAAGTCAGACTGGGGCTCACTATGGAGACCTTCTGATGTCACCTAGGGATTTGGCCTGCCCTGTGCTATTGGGGCTCCTGTCATATAAGGGAATATAATGTAACCATAAGCTTTCTGTAAGCATACTCACTGGGGCTGGAGTCTTAGGTTTCCCATCCTCCTCATCATCATCATACCCTTCAATATCTACATCAGAGTCTTCCTCGCCCAGCCTACCTCGGCCCTGGCGCATCTGAGTAAGGAACACAAATAGCACATCATTGAGGGACGTGCCTGTAGGCGGAGTTAACCAAGGGCTCTCACCTAGGATGAATGTTCCTCCCTAATACCCCAGCCAACCCCACTGCTAGTGGGGGCTGTTTACACAGCCCAAGGCATGTGCATTTTCCCCCATCCTCTGGAAATCACAGCCAGGGTAAAAACGCAAAGAACAGAAAGGGCCTTAGTCTACTCTTACTATATCATCATAAGAAGATTCTTCCTTTTTGACTCAAGCTTTCCTTATAATTTATGTTGGACTCATTGGGATAGAAAACCCTCCTAGGTTTCATACTTCTCAGGGGAAGCTTGGCTGAGAATACCTATAGAATTTATAGCTTCAGAAGGACCATTTTCTGATACCCCTAGAAAAGGTCTATTTTTTAAGTTTAATTTTATAAATAATTTTAATTTAGAATATAATATACATATAATAAAGTAGCAGGCCAATTATTTTGAACTGTCTCTAAATGTAGTTGGTCTTTCTAGTCACCTGTTAGGTTACACTGATGCCTCATATACTTTTTTCATACTTGTTCTGCTGTGACTGACTAACAATAGGGATAGAAAGAAGACAATGCTAGTCACATGACCTGCAACCATCCCACCTTAAAATCATATTTCTAAGCTTTTATTCCCAGGGCCAAGGGGCCCAGTCATCCTTGATATATGTTACATAGCACCATTACCACCCCCAACCGCATCTCCAGGCATACTACCAATCTCATAAAGAGAAAAAACACATTCTACCTGTGTTACTTGCTTTTCTGGAGTGGCAGTGGGAATATCCAGGACAGACATATTGCTCTCATCTTGAAACATAGAGGCATCTCGAGATATACTGAGGGATATGTTGGTATCATACAAATCAGGAGGCTGTGGCACAAAACATACAACTTAGTTTCTATCTAGGAAAGGAAAAAGAAATACAGATAACTTCCCTTTGGAGCATTCACTGAAGAAAAAGTTCATGCAGAGTAATCTAGTCAAAGAGAAAACATAGTTTGGCACGGCTTTATGGCAAGTCTTGGAGAAATCTTACAAATGTTACCTATTCTAAGCAGATAAGCAACTGATATATATGATCAGGAACCTGAAGTAGAAACGCATCAAAGCCATTTAACAATTTTATGCTCTAACAGTCTTTCTGGTCACTAAACTAGTTTTTTTTATAAGAACTGTTTTATTGTTTTAGGCCCAGGGCTTCATTTCAGTGCTATTTTAATTGTTTGATTTAGAGACATTTAAGAGGAAATGGGATAAAAAAAGTTCAATTCCAACAAGAGTATGGAATGCTTTCATAATTTATGAGCCTGTCGGAGGATGCTACGAAACAAAATGGTGTAGTGAAAAACCACAGATTTTGAGTAAATTACCCTGGGTTTGAGTCCTGGCTCCAATACTTACTAGTTGAGTAACTTTTAACAAATTACTTCACATCTCTAAGCCTTGGTCACCTTAATGTATATGTGCTGCCGAAGCAAGCACATTGGTCACCTTAATGTAAAACAGGAATAATAATGTCGACTTCACAGGGTTGTTGTGAGAATTCAGAGATATGAGTCCAATGCCTGGTATTCAAATTATAGATCCCTTCCTTCTTCTCTCCCCTGAAAAGAGGGATTTAGTAAATGGACTATTCAGTGACAGCAGGGCAGAAGAGACTAAATAAAAGGCTCACAATATAAAGTGAAAAGAACAACATACAAAACCACATTGATCAGAGAGGCACCCCGTAGCACAGTGGTTACAGCACCGACCACAAGCACCGAGGGTGGCGGGTTCGAACCTGGCCTGGGCCAGCTAAACATCAATGACAGCTGCAACAAAAAAATAACTGGGCATTGCAGTGGGCACCTGTGGTCCCAGCTACTTGGGAGGCTAAGGCAGGAGAATCGCTTAAGCCCCAAAAGTTTTGAGGTTGCTGTCAGCTGTGACACCACAGCATTCTATGGAGGGTGACATAGTGAGACTCTATCTCAAAAACAAACAAACAAACAAAAAAGAACCACATTGACCAATTTCATTTTATTATTTATTTATTTACTGAGACAGAGTCTTACTTTGTTGCCCTTGGTAGAGTGCCATGGAGTCATAGCTCACAGCAACCTCAAACTCTTGGGCTCAAGTGATCCTCTTGCCTCAACCTCGGAGTAGCTGGGACTACAGGTGCCCGCCACAATGCCTGGCTATTTTTAGAGATGGGGTCTTGCTCTGGCTCAGGCTGGTCTCAAACCTGTGAGCGGCAATCCACCCGCCTCAGCCACTCAAGTGCTGGGATTATAGGCATGAGCTACCTCACCTGGTCCACTAATTTCATTTTAAAAGTGTGCGTTGGCGGTGCCTGTGGCTCAAGAAATAGGGCTCCGGCCCCATATACCAAAGGTGGTTGTTCAAACCCTGCCCCGGCTAAAACTGAAAAAAATAACTAAATAAATAAAAACGTGCTTATAGGGTGGCGCCTGTGGCTCAGTGGGTAGGGCGCTGGCCCCATATACCGAAGGTGGCGGGTTCAAACCCGGCCCTGGCCAAAGTGCAACAAAAAAATACCTGGGTGTAGGCTCGGCGCCTGTGGCTCAATGGGCTAAGGCGCCAGCCACGTACACCTGAGCTGGTGGGTTCGAATCCAGCCTGGGCCCGCCAAACAACGATGGCTGCAACCAAAAAATGGCCGGGTGTTGTGGCGGGTGCCTGTAGTCCCAGCTACTTGGGAGGCAGAGTCAAGAGACTCGCTTGAGCCCAGGAATTGGAGGTTGCTGTGAGCTGTGATGCCACAGCACAACTCTATCCAGGGTGACAGCTTGAGGCTCTGTCTCAAAAAACAAACAAACAAAAAAAAAACCTGGGTGTCGTGGCAGGTGCCTGTAGTCCCAGCTACTTGGGAGGCTGAGGCAAGATAATCACCTAAGCCCAGGAGTTGGAGGTTATTGTGAGTTGTATAATGCCACGGTACTCTACTGAGGGCAATAAAGTGACACTCTGTCTCTACAAAAAAAATAAATAAATAAATAAAAGAAAGGAAAAGTTTATTGGGCGGCGCCTGTGGCTCAGAGTAGTAGGGCTCCAGCCTCATACACCGGGGGTGGTGGGTTCAAACCTAGCCCCAGCCAAAAACCGCAAAAACAAAAATAAAAATAAAAAAGTGTGCTTTTCTCTCCCCCTCTCTGCCCCCGTGTGTCTCGTTTCTCTCTCCCTTCTCTCCTCTCCTATCTTCCCCTGTTTCTCTCTCTCTCTCCCCTCCTCCTTAATGCTGCTGTGCAGTTTCCCCTGCCAATAAAGACCTTTCGTACAAAAAAAAAAGTATTCTTATAAACATAAACACACCACAAACATGAAAGAAATACATCAAAATATTCATAGTGGTTGATGTTCTTTCTGAATTAACCTATTTCTAGTTTCTATTTTCCAGTCTTCCCCAATGAATTACTTTTTTGTTTTTGAGACACAACCTCAAGCTGTCACCCTGGATAGAGTGTGGTAGCATCATAGCTCACAGTAACCTCCAACTCTTGGGCTCAAGCGAGTCTCCTGCCTCCGCCTCCCAAGTAACTAGGACTATAGGCTCCCGCTACAATGCCCGGCCATTTTTTGGTTGCAACCATCATTGTTGTTTGGCGGGCCTGGGCTGGATTCGAACCTGCCAACTCAGGTGTACATGGCTGGCGCCTTAGCTGCTTGAGCCACAGGTGCCGAGCCTTTTTTTTTATTTTTTTTAATTTTTTTGCAGTTTTTGGCTGGGGCTGGGTTTGAATCCACCACCTCCAGCATATGGGGCCGGCGCCCTACCCCTTTGAGCCACAGGCGCAGCACTGAATGTTATTTTTATCAATAAAAATTCCATATGTGTTACTCTGTGGGGTTTTTTTATAGCAGCTTTTTTTTTTTTGAGACAAGAGCCTTCCTTTGTCACCCTTGGTAGAGTGCTGTAGCATCACAGCTCACAGTAACCTCAAACTTTTGGGGTTAAGCTATTCTCTTGCCTCAGCCTCCCGAGTAGCTGGGACTATAGGCACCTGCCACAACACCCAGCTAGTTTTAGAGACAGGGTCTCGCTCTTGCTCAGGCTGGTCTCCAACCTGTAAGCTCAAGCAATCTACCTGCATTGGCCTCTCAGAGTTCTACGTATACAGGCCAGGTGTGAGCTACCACATCCAGCCAGCACTTTTTTTTTTTTTTGGAGACACAGTATCACTCTGTTGCCTGAGCTAGAGTGCAATGGCTTCATCATACCTCACAGCAACCTTCAACTCTTGGGCTGAAGTGATCCTCCTGCCTCAGCCTCCTGAGTACCTAGGAATATGGGTACACATAACCACACCTGCCTACTCTTTCTATTTTTTGCAGAGATGGGGTCTTGCTTTTGCTCAAGCTGATCTCAAACTCCTGGCCTCAAGCAATCCTCCTGCCTAGGCCTCTCAAAGTAGTAGGATTACAGACATGAGGCACTGCACCTGGCTCACTTAGTTTTTTAAAATCTTTTTTTGTTTTTGTTTTTGCAGTTTTTGGCTGGGGCTGGGTTTGAACTCGCCACCTCCGGCATATGGGGTCAGCACCCTACTCCTCTGAGCCACAGGCACCACCTCACTTAGTTTTTTTAAAGCAAATGAGTAAGCAAGACTGAATGAGAAGTGAGTTTTGGAGAAACATAGGCAAAACAGAAAAAGCATTATAGAGCAAATAAACCAGTGTGGAACAGAGGAAGGGTAAATAAGGGAATGAAATGATTTTTTTTGTAGAGACAGAGTCTCATTCTATTGCCTTCGATAGAGTGCCATGGCATCACACAGGTCACAGCAACCTCCAACTCCTGGGCTTAGGCAATTCTCTTGCCTCAGCCTCCTGAGTAGCTGGGACTACAGGTGCCCTCCACAATGCTTGGCTATTTTTTGTTGTTGTTGCAGTTTGGCCAGGGCCAGGTTTGAACCCGCCACCCTCAGCATATGGGGCCAGCGCCCCACTCACTGAGCCATAGGCGCCACACTTTTTTTTTTTTTTAGAGACAGAGTTTTATTTTGTTGCCCCTCGGCAGAGTGCCAGGGTCACAGCAATCTCTAGCTCTTGGGCTTAGGCAATTCTCTTGCCTCAACCTCCTGAGTAGCTGGAACTACAGGTGCCTGCCACAATGCCTGGCTATTTTTTTTGTTGCAGTTTTGGCCAGGGCCAGGTTCAAACCTGCCCACCTCGGTATATGGGGCCGGCACCCTACTCACTGAGCCACAGGCGCCGCCCCTGAAATTTCTACAAAATCCTAATGCATGGTGTAGAAAGAAGGCTGTATGGGGAAAAAGTATTAAGCTGAATGGATGATGCAATGCAAGCTAGGTGAAAATAACATTACTAACTACTACCATTTACAAGTTGAAAGTAAGGTATGATTACTGTCGTGTTTCCACACAACCGGAATTATTATAATGACAGGTTTAATTTTTTTTTTCTTTTTGAAACTACTCTGTTGCTCGGGCTAGAGTGCTGTGGTATTAACCTAGCTCACAGCAACCTCAAATTCCTAGGTTCAAGTGATTCTCCTGCCTCAGCCTCCCGAATAGCTGGGACTACAGGTGCTTGCCACTACACTTGGCTAATTTTTCCATTTTTATTAGAAATGGAGTCTTGCTCTTGGTCAGGCTGGTCTCAAACTCCTGAGTTCAAGGAATCCTCTCGCTTTGGGCCTCCAAGAGTACTAGGATTGCAGAAGTGAGCAATAGCACTTAGCCTCAGGTTTAAACTTTTACAGACAATCTCTAATAACATTTGAGAGTAATAAAAAGAACAGTAACTCATGTGCATCATCCTCAACTTAAGAGAGGTAAGGAGTAGGGCTTAGTATCTTTTTTTTTTTTTGAGACAGAGAGCCTCAAGCTGTCACCCTGGATAGAGTGCCGTGGCATCACAGCTCACAGCAACCTCCAATTCCTGGACTCAAGCGAGTCTCTTGCCTCTACCTCCCAAGTAGCTGGGACTGCAGGCGCCCGCCACAACGCCCAGCCGTTTTTTGGTTGCAGCTATCATTGTTGTTTGGCGGGCCTGGGCTAGATTCGAACCACCAGCTCAGGTGTATGTGGCTGGCACCTTAGCCCCCTGAGCCACAGGCGCCGTGCCAAGGCTTACTATCTTAAACTGTACATGTATGAGTAAAGGGATAGATAAAAAGGTGAACTAGAGGGTGGTGCCTATGGCTCAAAGGAGAAAGGTTCCGGCCTCATATACCAGAGGTGGTAGGTTCAGACCCAGTCCCGGCCAAAAAAAAAAAAAAAGTGAACTAGAATAAAGAAGCAGTACTATCTGGCCTCATTCTTCATAGGAAACTCTCTAACTGTATCAAATAAGAGCTACTGCTCAAGAGGGAGAACAGGTGACAGGCTTTCCTCAACCATTTGAGGTAATAGGAGAGGGAGAGTTAAGAAAGAAAGATGGGGGCGGCTCCTGTGGCTCAGCGAGTAGGGCGCCGGCCCCATATACCGAAGGTGGCGGGTTCAAGCCCGGCCTCGGCCAAACTGCAAAACAAAAAAAAATAGCCGGGCGCTGTGGCGGGCGCCTGTAGTCCCAGCTACTCGGGAGGCTGAGGCAAGAGAATCGCTTAAGCCCAGGAGCTGGAGGTTGCTGTGAGCAGTGTGACGCCACGGCACTCTACCCAGGGCGATAAACGTGAGACTCTGTCTCTACAAAAAAAAAAAAAAAAAAAAAACAGGAAAACTATTGCTTTTCCACCTCTTGGCTTAGATCGAGTGTAAAAATAGAAAAACTAGCTGGATGTCATGGTGGGCACCGTGATCCCAACTACTTGGCAGGCTGAGGCAGGAGGATCTCTTGGGCCCAAGAGTTTAAGGTTGCTGTGAGCTATGGTGATACCATGGTACTCTGCCCAGGGTGACAGAGTGAGACTCTGTCTCAAAAAAATTTGGGCAGCGCCTGTGGCTCATTGAGTAGGGCACCAGCCCCATATACCGAAGGTGGTAGGTTCAAACCCGGCCTTGGCTGAACTGCAAAACAGAAAAATAGCCAGGCGTTGTGGCAGGCGCCTGTAGTCCCAGCTACTCAGGAGGCTGAGGCAAGAGAATCGCCTAAAGCCAGGATTTGGAGGTTGCTGTGAGCTGTGTGATGCCACCGGTACTCTGCAGAGGGCAATAAAGTGAGACTCTGTCTCTA
>CAUYON010089431.1:0-20865 GCA_963573935.1 Arctocebus calabarensis | reverse complement strand
TATACATTCAGAAATATTTTGATCATACTGTTACAGATATCCTTCATGGCATTTCCTTGATCACTATATAAAGACATTAATACTCTACCTTTAATAAGTTTCGCCAGTACCCTGCTAAGATGCACCGTAGGTGTGTTCCCATCATGTCTCTTTCTTTATTGTTGTTCTTAACATTATATTTCTTTAGTCAGTCATAAGTTCCACAGGTCTCAGTGAAGCCTAACCCTGGGGTGGGATTTGTACAAAATAGATTCTTCAGGGACCACTTATCAATAGAACTAAAAAAGTGTAATTAACATATTAAAAAAGAGGAAGAAGCAGAAAATACTCATGAGGAGGAATCAGCTGAAGAACTCTGGCAACATGAAAAATCAGAGCAGATCAATGCTTCCTGGGGACATCAAAGAAAATACAACAGAGAATCCCACCCACAGAGAAATTGCTGAAATGTCAGAAACAGAAATTAGAATATTGATGGCAAATAAGATAACAGGACTAGAGGAAAAGATGGAAACAGAGAACAAAAGAACAACTCAGAAGTTGTGTCAAGAAATTAATGAATTCAAAGACAAATCACCAAGGATATGAACATAATGAGGAAAGAAATACCAGAGCTTGAGGAATTAAAAAAGGTATTTGAGGAGCTTCGAAATACAGTAGAGTCCCTCAGAAATAGAGTTGAGCAGTGTGAAGAATGAATCTCAGCTAAAGAAGACAAAACTCTTGAACTATCCCAAGCATTTAAAGAAGCAGAAGAATGGAGAAAAAGAACAGAATATTCCCTGAGAGAGTTATGGAATCATTCTAAGAAATCAAACATCTGAAATATAGGGATTCCTGAAGGAAAAGAAGGTGGTCCAAAAGGCATAAATTCTCTACTCCAAGACATTATGGTAGAGAATTTCCCAAGTATTGCAAGAGACACAGAAATTCAGTTTTAGAAACCCAGCATGACTCAATACAAACAAAGCATCTCCTAGACACATTGTAATTAATTTTGCCAATGTTAATATGAAGAAAAAACTTCTGCAAGCAGCCAGGCATAAAAAAAGTATTACTTACAAAGGGAAAAGTATAAGCATGACTGCAGATCTTTCAGCTGAAACTTTCTAAGCTAGAAAAGGATGGTCATCAACCTCCAACCCTCTTAAACAAAATAATTTTCAGCCGAGGATCCTATACCCTACTAAACTGAGTTTCATTTGTGATAGAAAATCAAATACTCCACTGACATTCATATGCTGAGGAAATTTGCCGTGACTTGACCAGCTCTATAGGAAATACTCAGACCCATGCTTCATGACAATGAACAGGAGGGTACACCACCAAAGTAAACCTACACAGAAATTAAAGAACAAAGCCTAGCTTACACAATGGTGAGAGGCTTAAAATTAAGCTCTGAACTTGTGAAAAATAAGATGACCGAACTCTGTCACATCTATCAATTCTTTTAATTAATGTGAATGTTTTGAACTCATCTTTAAAGAGGTACAGGCTGGCCAACTCTGTTGCCTATAAGAAACTCAACTTCCTTCAAAAGATAAAACAAGACTCAGGGTGAAAGGATGGGCAGTAGTATTCTAGGCAAATGGAAAGTAGAAAAAAGCTGGGGTTGCAATCTTGTATGAAGATCTGATTGGATTCAAACCAACAAAAATAATGAAAGACAAAGATGGACACTTCATACTAGTCAAGGGAAACACACAATATGAAGAGATTTCAATAGTAAATCTATGCACCCTATCTGAATGCTCTTTGATACATAAAACAAACCCTAACTGAACTGAATGATATGTCTTCCCACACTATAATAGTTGGAGACTTTATCACCCATGGGCAATAATGGATAGATCCTCCAAGCAGAAACCAAACAAAGAAATAATGAACTTAAACTTAGAATAAATGGACTTACTGGACATTTATAGAACACTTTATCCTAACAAAACTGAATACATATTCCTCTCATCAGCCCATGGATCATTTTCCAAAATTAATCATATCTTTAGGTCACAATGCTAACCTCAGCAAATTCAAAAGAATAGAGATTATCCCCTGTATCTTCTCAAATCATCATGGAATAAAAGTTGAACTCAACAGCAGCAGAAATTTTCTTACTCAAATAAAATTATGGAAACTAAATAACGTTGTGCTGAATGATAGTTGGGTCATAGATGATAATAAGAGGGGGATCATTAGATTTCTGGAACAAAACAATAATGAAGACACAAACTATGAAAATCTGTGGGATACTGCAAAGGCAGTCTTTAGAGGGAAATTTATAGCATTAGATGCCTTAATCAAGAAAAGAGAAAGAGATCAAGAAAGCAACCTAATGGACCATCTCAAGCAACTGGAAAAGGAAGAACAATCTAATCCCAAACTCAGAAGAAGAAAAAAAATAACAAAATCAGAGAAAAATTAGAGCAAATGAAATTGAAAACAAAAGAATTATTCAGAAGATTAGTGAAACAAAGAGTTGGTTCTTTGAAAGGATTAATAATAAAATTGATAAACTCGTGGCTAGACTAACCAGAAACAGAAAAATATGATCTCTAATAACTACAATAAAAACTGATAAAGGGGAAATAACAACAGATGCCACAGAAATACATAAGATTCCTATCAATTACTACAAAACCTCTATTCCCAGAAATATGATAATGTACAGAAGATGGACTAATATCTGGATGCATAATACATCCCAAAACTCAGCCAGAAAGGTTTAGAAATTTTGAATATTGAAGGTTTAGAAACCTTCAATATCAAGTACTGAAATAGCATCAATTATACAAAATCTCCCCCAAAAGAAAAGCCCTGGACCAGATGGTTTCACATCAGAATTCTATCAAACTGTCAAAGAGGAACTAGTTCCTATAATCCATAAATTTTTCCAAAACATAGAGAAAGAAGGAATCCTCCCCAACACATTCTATAAAGCGAATATCACCCTGATCCTGAAACCAGGAAAGGACCCAACATAAAAAAAGAAAACTATACACCATTATCATTAATGAATATCGATGCAAAAATATTCAACAAAATACTAGCAAGCATAATACAGCAACACATTAAAAAGGTTATACACCATAATCAAGTGGGTTTTATCCCAGAGACACAGAGTTGGTTCAACATATTCAAATCTATAAATATAATACACCACATAAATAGAATCAAAAACAAAGATCACATGATTCTTTCAACTGATGCAGAAAAGGTTTTTGCAATATCTAGCATCCTTTCATGTTAAAAATACTCAAGAAAATAGGTTTAGAAGGAAAGCTTAGAAGCTGACAGGGACTATCTTCAGCAAGCCCACAACCAATATCTTATTCAATGGAATGAAACTGAAAGCATTCCCACTCAAATCTGGAACCAGACAAAGATGCCCACTGCCTCCACTGCTATTTAACATAGTGTTGGATGGCCTAGCCACCACAATAAGGCAAGAGAAGGAGATCAAAGGGATCCAAATGGGTGCAGAGGAGGTTAAACTTTCTCTCTTTGTAGATGACATGATCTTATAGCTGGAAGACTCCAAGAACTCAACTACAAAGCTCTTAGAAGTGATCAAGGAATATAACAGTGTCTTTATAAAATCAGTTCCCACAAATCAGTAGCCTTCATATACACCAACAGTTGTCAAACTGAGAACAAAATCAATGACTCTATTCCTTTTACAATAGCACCAAAGAAGATGAAATACCTGGGAATATATCTAACAAAGACATGAAAGATCTCTATAAAAATAATTATGAAATTTTGAGAAAGGAAATTGTTTAAGATGTCAACAAAAGGAAGAACATACATAGTCATGGCTGGGAAGAATCAACATTGTTAAAATGTCCATATTACCCAAAACAATCTATAGATTTAAAGCAATCAAAGTAGTACCAAATTCATACTTTAAAGATCTTGAAAAAAATTGTACTTCGATTCATGTGGAACCAGAAAAAAACCCCAAATAGCAGAAACAGTTCTTAGAAATAAAAACAATTCTGGAGGCATCCTGTTGCCAGACTTCAGGTTATATTACAAGGCTAGTATGATGAAAATAGCATGGTATCAGCACAAAAATAGAGACACAGACCTGTGGAATAGGATAGAGAATCTAGAGATGCAGTAAGACACATATTGTCATTTAATCTTTTATAAGCCCCCAAAAAACATGCAATGGGGAAAAGAATCTTTATTTAACAAATGGTTCTGGGAGAACTTGTTATCCACATGCAGAAGACTGAAACTGGACCCGCACCTCTCACCATTGACAAAAATTGATTCTTGTTGGATAAAAGATTTAAATTTAAGAAACAAAAACAATAAAAATTGTAGAACAGAGTGTGGGAAAAACACTTGAAGATATTGGCTTGGGACAAAACTTTATGTGGAAGAACACCCCCTAGCAATTGCAGCAACACCAAAAATAAATAACTGGGACTTGATCAAGCTAAGAAGCTTTTGCACAGCTAAGAGTACCACAAACAAAGCAAACAGACAGCCCTCAGAATGGGAGAAGATTTTTATATGTTATGAATCTGAGAAAGGCCTGATAACTAGAATCTACAGATAATTCAAAATAAACAAGAAAAGTGCAAACAACCCTCTCTATAAGTGGCAAGTGATTTGAACAGAAACATCTCTGAGGAGGGCAGATGAATGACCAACACATGAAGAAATGGTCATAGTCTTTAATCATCAGAAAAATGCAAATCAAAACTACTCTAAGATATCACCTAACCCCAGTAAGATTAGCCCACATCACAAAGTCCCAAAATACCAGATGCTGGCGTGGTTGTGGAGAGAAGGGAACACTTCTACACTGCTGGTGGGATTGCAAAATAATACAGCCCTTTTGGAGAGAGGTATAGAGAATCCTCAAAGATCTAAATGTAGATCTTCCATTTGACCTTGCAATCCTATTACTAGGTATGTACCCAGAAAAACAAAATCATTTTTACCACAAAGACAGTTGTTCTAGAATGTTTACTGCGTAGCATCTGGAGCACAGTAGGTGAATGAATGGGATTAATAATTTTGTGAATAAATAATAAAAATCAACAATGCTCATGAATACTGGAAATAATAGCATCAAATAATCCTTTAAAGAGCGGGATGAAGTAGTTTTCAGATACTCAGAAGACTTTTTCAGATTTTTGCACTCCTAAAAATCTCAAGGAGAAAGGAACACCAGAAATGCCAGCAGCGATGGTCTGAATGCGTTTATTTTATTCCACCGTTCCTATTTTCTGACACATTATTCTAGTGCAAGAAATAGTCTAAGGTGTTTACTCAGCGCTGCATGTTTGTGCCCCCTCCTAGGGTTCATCTGTTGGGTAGCAACCCCCACGGGAAGGTATTAGGAAGTGAGGCTGTTGGGCGGTGACTGGGTCAGCAGGGGGCTGCCTGGTCATGCGGTCAGCGTCCTCAGGAAAGAGACCCCCGAGAGCTCTCCTGTTCTCTTCTGCCATGTGATACCTGTGAAGCTGCTGCCTGCTGTCTGGAGAAGAATCCTTACCGGAATCTGACCGTGCTGGCAACATGATTTTGAACTTTCAGAACTGTGAGAAATCAATGATTGCTGTTAAACCCACTTGGTCGGTGATAATTTGTTAGAGCAGCCCAAAATGACAAAGACAACAATCTGTGTATGATCTCGTACCAATCAAAGATGCCTCTCCACACCTCTGTTTTGCTTTGGGTTTCCTGGCCTTGCTTCCCACAGCCCCGCAGGTGTGCTGGGTCTTCTGTGCTGCCCGGCTCTTGTTCCTGCTCCTCTCCGGCTGCCTGGTGACATCTGCATCCCAGCCCTTGCCCCTCCTCACCTGCTGTGTTCTCTCTGTTCAATGTGGTGCCATTAAAGGGGGCAGCATGGGGCCTTGGTCTTTTCCCAGACTGCATCCTTATTAAAACCGTTAGGCTGAGATGCTGGCTGTGAGGCATAGAAGAATCTGCTAAATATTTCTTGCTAAAGCACTGCAGATAAAGCATTATTCTTGTGTATCTGTGTGTGTCCATGTGTAGCAAGAGTCATGGATATGCTTTTGTCTCTTATCCTTAAATTGCTCTTCTTTCCTGCTAATGAGGTATAGAATATTCTCTCAGACTTGGTCGCCAAGACAATGATGGAAATGCCTTCTGTTCTTTTGCTTTATAAAATAAGTAGTGTCATTAGTAGAAAATGAATGTGGTTTTCAATTTGTTTCTAGTTGTTATTTTAGCGTCCTGTCATCATTCTTGCCAAATGCCTTTCAGGGTCCAGTCCTTGTTTATTCTATCACAGCAGACAGAATAAATAACTGAAATTTTGTCACCAGGGGAAGTAAGCCAGTGAAGTGAGACAGGGCCGGACAGTCACAAGGTTTAACAGAGATGTTCCAGGAACATGTAGTATTTATGCACGTCAGCAGCTGATAAATGTGAGGAAAAACAAAACAAGTGAGAAAACCAAAGATCAACTTGGGGGAATAAATGTAGAGGACTGGAGGAAGAACTAAGGCTTCTTTGTGATAGATGGGAGGATACACTGGCCTCCTAATAGAACCCAAAGCTTGCCTTCCTCTAGCTCTATCCTCCTAGCAAGGTTCAACTCAATACCTCAGATCTGCTGACTGGCAGAACATGGGGCAGCAGGGGTGGTGGGAAGCGTGTGAAGAAATGCAGAAGGAAGGAGGGATGGAGACAGATGCATATCTCTCCCATGCTTTGCACATTAAACCAGGTTAGCCATTTACCAGCGCAGAAGCATGTACAAGATACCTTGTACCTTTAAAATATTTCAGATTATAGTACTGACTGTGGATGTGTGTGTGCAAGCTGTTGGGATCAGGCACCACATGAATGGAATAGGGACATCTGTGAATGTCAGGTAAGAGATGTCAATACTATTAGAAAAGTGCTTTTCCATCTTAGAAAGTAGCAGGGGGTGGGTTTTAGTGTATGGGGGTGGTTTTAGTGTTGGCCTAGTTTTTGTAGGCCAACAGCCCCAAAAGACCCGAGTCTGTCTCAGCCTGTCTCAGCCTTGGTCTCCATCATGCCCCCCCTCCCTGGGTTAATTCTGAGAACAGGTTTCTGAACAAGGAAGTTCTCTGAGTTCCCTGACTCCCAAGCCAACTAAACAATGGTGAAAACTTACTCAAGCAGAGTCTCCCCGGTTACTGAGTTTCCCAAGCTACTGGGCTTTCCAAGCTGTCCCCATGGTTACTGAGTTACCCCTTGAGCCACCTGCAACAACTCCTTGAGCCAACCACCATATTGTAACCCCCCCCACCCCCCAGCTAACAGCCATGTTTTGCTTCTTTTTTCACTTGGCTTGTCACATAGCAATGAAAAAGGGTATAAAAGGCTGCCTGCTTTTCTCTTCAGGGCTGTTTGCCCTTTGGGGCAGTGGTCCACCTGTGCAGGTGTTAATAATGATTTAGGTACACCTGATTTGTACCTAAAATGAGGTCTGTGTTTTTCTTATGGGTGGCTACAGTTACAACACAGTTTTGCTTAATTGAGGGATTCAGTAGAAATCTAATAATTCACCAATGGAGGTGCTCCTCACAAACACAGGTCATATAACGAGGGAAGACACTCTCTCTTTCATGGGAATCCACGCCACAGTAGTTAAGGGCACAATTTCTTAAGGTTTTCTAAGTAAGCCAGCTTTGCTGCATGGAGGAAAAGTCTGAGGTGTCTTCCATTCTACTCACTGTAGTCTGGTTACTTTCAAGGATTAGAGCTTAGGCTTTGTTGGATGATGGGCATGGTAGGTGTCTGAAGGCATTTAAGAAGCACACACAGTTTTCAGAGACTTGGAAGGAATAATAATTCTTATACTTGAAAAATTATAACAGACACAGCTTATGTAGAAAGCAGTGTCCATCCACTAGGGAACATGGGAACAGGGAGAATTTGTGAGTAAGGGAGGGCAGCTATTCAAGTGGGGAAGGCCAGAATGAGGTGAGATTTACTGCAGACAGGCACATGGAACACAGGTTTTGTTTTTGGACAGAATAACAGAGTAATAGAAATAAACAAATAATGTCTTGCTTACACATTCCAGAAAATGATACATAAGGAAGGATTATTTTACTAGAGTGACATAGTTTAATATAGATAATTTATTTGCAATAGGCAAGACTTTATGAACTCTAATCAGTGACTGAATTTGTGCTAGAAAGAGTACAGAGATTTAAAAGCTGATTCTGAAAATAAAAGAACTGTCCCATTATAAAGCTTTAGCATTGTTCTCTCTCTAGGAACTACTCAGAGGCCATCCAATATGAAGTTGTACTCCTGTGTTAAAGGAGTCAGAATCTAACAGGAACAGCTTGTGAATTACCCAGCAGAGGATCCCAGCCCAGCTTCAAGAAGCCTGTTAGCAAATGGGCAACCAGGATTACAATGCGCTGAGTGACACTTGCCTTTCCCTTAGCACACCCAACCAAGTTCATGGTGCTATCCTTGAACATGTGGCCTTCAGCTCCTTTGTTATGACCTACAAACTTCTTTTAAGGTCCAACATGGTCAACAGTCTATGAAGGTTTCCTCAACTACTTCCTTCTTGGAGGTTTCCAACACCTCCTTCCTGTGCACCCATAGCCCTGTATCCACATTCCTTTTAAGGACATCTTATAAATCCATACTTTTGTCTCTGCTCTGATCGAAGAATAGAAATGATGACTTCTCATATTTGCTGTCCTCAGTCTTTTTTTTTTTTTTGCAGTTTTTGGCTGGGGCCAGGTTTGAACCTGCCACCTCAGGTATGTGGGGCCTAGTCCTTGAGCCACAGCCCTCACTCTGTTCCCAGTCTTTAGCCTGGTGCCTGCTCAGGAGTTCATTAATCAGTAACTGGGATGGTATACATTTTTGACACCCAGTTTGGTTTGACTACCAGGGTAAGATTGTGCCAACTTTGACTTCCATGGTTTGTGTCAATGTAGCACAAACAGACATGAGAGAATAAAGGTTTGCCTTGAGAACACTTAGAATTTTACTGCTCCGTTTATTACTTAAATTATCTACTTCTGTTTATTTGACTTGAAAGATGTTATATTCTGTATGATGAATTGTGGTCTTAAAAAAATGTCTAAATAAAAATTGCGGAGTATATCTTTTGGAAGGTTACAGTGTGTCTTTCTTAAAAAAATACAAATTACACTTTTCTTATTATTTGATTATATACTGCAATATAAAACAGACTAGAAACACTTTCCCCATAGAGTCTAGAAATTAAAGAAAACTACCAGTTTCTCTGGGGTTTTCATTTCAGTAGCATATTATTTTGGCTTTTCCAACACAAAAAATGTTTGTGTGACCTTCATATTATGACAGTTTGGTCCTAAAAACATCACTTTGGGAATTGAACTACTGAAAAAGATGACTGCCTTACATTAAAAATGGAGTCTATTCTGCATACATGGCATGGCCATTGATTTATGAAGAAATGAGATGTAAAAATCGAAGCCAATCATGAAATGCTTGTCTGTCAATGTTATGCCCTGCATTTGCCTATAGATCCCCATTGTAGCCAAGGCAATTAATTTTCATCTCTTTGGAATTAGCTTGGAATTTCAACAATTAAATTTTAGTCCTCTGAGAATATTCCTCTTCTCCCTATTCCTAGACTTTTCACCCCCCTCACTTATACACATCCACATATATGCACACCCTGCACACTGAACCTTGGCTGACTAAACTGGGATTTGGATAACATTTTACAGGGTTTTTTTGTTCCTGGCAGATTGCTCTACAATGCTTTAGAGAAGCTCACATACTTACTCTTATCTTTTATTCTGGAACTATGTCTTATGAAATTTAGAGTAAATTTGTCTGCTCATTTTGTGCACATCTATAAATTGTAGCCACAGAGCATTTTTGATTGTGGCTGATGATGTAAGTGAGCCTGAGGTAGGGGGGTGGATGGGAAGGCGCCTTCTCGGGGGCAGTCTCCTGAGTAGCATCCACACACCAGCTGGTTTGATTTGGTCATACTTGAACTATTTTAATTATAAACATACTGCTTCTGATTGTGGTTGTTTTGTACCAGCTGGATATACTTTTTAGTTATTTAAAGCAAATTGCACCTGGAACTGCTATTTATATGGCATTAGTGTTCCATGTTGATTATTATATATATATATATATATTTTTTTTTTTTGCTGACTAGTTTCTAGCACTACAATTATTTTCAGAAGTAGAACAAGTAAACCACAGAGCCTTGTCTTTACAGGCAAGAGACACAGTTTAGAATTTGACACACTTTGAAAGGATTTATGTCTGCTCTGGCTTTAGGGACCTCAGCTGATTGCATCTGGTCTTCATTTTCCTGAGACAGATTCAAGTGTAACTGAAACATTCTTTTTGGGTCTGTGAAGTCAATGTGATGAGCAGTCGAATCATTTAAGTGAAAATCACAAATAGCAACTGGGTTGCCCTGAGTCCTGTGAAATGTGTAGACAGTGGGAAAAATATATACTGAGGGTCTTTGAAAGTGGTGATAAAAATGGGAGCTCCCTCTGGGTTTTACACTAGTTTTATCTCTGTTGGTTACCATTTATATAAAAGAAAAGGACTTAGACATTTTATTGAACTTTGGAGATAATAAAAAATGAATAAGTAAAATAGGAGATAATAAAAAAATAAGAACTATGATGTCATGAAGATATGGAATCAGTCTAAGTGTCCATTAACTGAGGAGTAAAGAAATGTGGTTTACACACTAACATGGGATTTGAATAACATTTTTATACTGCTCAGTCATAAAAAAAAGATGAAATAATGTTCTTTGTAGCAAGTTGGAAGGAATTGGAGGCCATTATTCTAAGTGAACTAGCTCAGAAATGGTAAACCAGATGCTTGGTATTCTCACTTGTAAGTGGGAGCTAAACTATGGCAGGCAGGGGCTACAAAATGGTACAGTCGACATTGGAGACTCAGGTGGGAGGAAGGGGAGGGACGAGAGAAGAAAAAGTACCTAGCTGGTGCATCATACGTCATTGGGGTGATGGGTATGCTGAACATTCAGACATTACCTCAGTGTAATTCATCCGTGTAACCAGAAACTACTCATACCTCTAAATCTGTCAAAATAATAAAAAAAAATCTGTGATAAACATAAACAAGCTGGGAAAGTGTCTGGTTATTCAAAATCAAACAAAAAAATGGAAAAAGTCAAATAAGAGAAAAAAGTTTAGAAAAAATTTTTGGTGTTAAATACATAAGAAAAAGTGCTCACGTGTGTGGGGGGCGGGGGGGTGTAGGCACCTGAGCACACTGAATAAACTGTTACTCTGGTCCATTTTGTACAAAATGTCAACTTGTCCAATTTACTTTCCTTTCAGAGCAATTCATTTTCTCATCCTGTGCTTCTTTCCTGAGGATGTTTTCCCTAAAGATGTATTCATATAAAATGGCTTTAAAATATTCATAAGAGAATTCTACACAAGTTTGAAACTACATTTTCTTTAAATGATCTTTATTTATTTTGCTTGAGTTTATGGCACTATAAAAATTCCTGGGTTATGATAGATTTCATTTAGCAAAGAATATGGATAAAGGCAACTTTTTAAATTTTTTTTTAAAAAATCACCGATATTAAAAATCATTTTCTTGCATCCTCCTAAAGATCATGCTATAATTTCCAGAGACATTTTTCTCTGTGGGGAAGGAGTATGAAGCCTGTCATGTTCTCTTTGGCACCTCATATACCCAGAGACTTTCCAGGCAAGTGGATCAAGCCACAAAATTTCTCATTTAGAGATTCTGTCTTCATTTAGAGCCTAGCAACTAGAAAGAAGGTCAAGTCTGCAAAAAATTTAGTTGTTTTCTCAAAGTCCTATAAAAATGTCGCTGTCTTGATGAAACATTCTCCATGTCCAGGGCATTCTGAACATCTTTGGCTAACTTCCCACGTCACTTTGCCTTTATCACCTTCTACCCCTGCTGAACTTGCTCTGAGGGGGAGCCCCAAAATGACCAAAAAATTCCATGGCCCTGTCTTTGCCTTCTAGTTTAGCACAGAACCTGAGCCATGGTAGAAACTCAGCAAATATGCTGAAGGATCAGACGCATTTAATTTGAGACATACAGCCAGAGCAAAGACATAGAAAATCTAGTTATGCTGGTTCCACAGAGCATTAAGTTGAGACTAGGAAATACATTGAGAAGTTCCTCCAGAAATTCTCATGCTGGGAAGCTGACCAACGGTTGATGACAGACTTGTTCGTCTTCTGAGAGAGAATCTTAAAAAGCCTCTCCCTGTGGCAGCATGTTGCTGATGGGCATGTCTAAGAAACTAGGAAAAGCCATGGGGAAAGTTCCATCTGGACAGTATCATCTGTTTGTATCTACTCCTGTTATCTTGAAGGATACTTTAATGATAACATAATTCCCTTGACTCACTGTAGCATAAAATCAGTTAAAAGTCTGACTTTGCAGTAATCTCCTCAGCAGAAGTTTGCTTTTTTCCATGAAATCTTGGGCTTGACCTTCAGAAACTGTTGACCTCAACTCACTTTTCTCTTTTGCTCATAATGAAAAGTCATTTTGAAGTTGGGAAAGCAAAGTGATGCAGCCACTGAAGAGATGGACCGTTAAGACATCACATGGGAGAATGTTTTGGTTAGAGGCCAATGTCGGCATGAAATTAAATAGTGCATCCAACCATGTTGAGATTGTGTTGCTTAAAGAATTTATGATGCCTAAGGATGCCGGCAATTGGTTATGAGCCAATTGTGTGACAATGAGTAGGCAGGACATTAAGCTTTCACAGGAGCTTTGAGTGACCAGATAAAAATTTGGATATCACCTGGCTTCCCCTTGCTTTGACTTTTCCAGAGTGTGAGATTCTCGGGTTGTTCTTATTGCTTGTAAAGCTTTATGGTAGAGGAGAAGGCTTTGGAGATTGAGCACAGCCAAGCTTCTTCACCAGCCTATATTTCTTCTTATTTTGCTTGACCTTTACAATAAAAGTTGACTCATTTTTTTATCTCATTAAAATGCCTCAAAATGTTGATGGAATAAAGACATGTAATTTTTCTAGGCTATCAGCTTTTAACCTATTACACACCAAAATATTTTGACTGTTCCAAAGGTTTTATTAAGAATTCTGGAATTTCATTTTTTTTTTTTTATTTCAAGCTGGCTTTGCTTTCAGTTTCCTTGTGTTTTTTAATTAATTTATTTATTTATTTTTCCATTGTCCTTCCTTGTAACGATGCGCGGGCTGGTTTGCCTGCCAAGTAGCTGGGATTACAGGCGCTCGCCACTATGCCCGGCGGTGTGTTCTTTCCTGGTGGTTGAGACGGGGTCTTTTCTCTGGCTCAGTCATTATGCTGGTCTCGAACTGTGAGCACTGGAAATCCACCCGCCTCGGCCTCCGACAGCCCTGGGATTACAGATGTGTGGATTTCATTTCAATTCATGTATAGTTGAAAATGTATAGTTAAAAATCTTTAAAATTAGGTTCCGTTCTACCCAGTCCATAAGGTTTTATCCTGTACCTTCACTCCCACACTCTTCTAATCTTGGTTTCCAATGACCTTTCCATGTCTTTGAGCCTGCGTATGCATGTTTAACTCTTCCTTATTAATGAGAACACCACACACCATTTGGTTTTCCATTCCTGAGATACTTCACTTATGATAATGGTCTCCAGCGCCAACTTACTGAAAAAAACCATTATTTCATTCCTTTTTATTGCTGAATATTATTCTCTGGCATGCAGTATATATACATTTTTCTTTATCTGTGCTATGCATTGATGGACACTTAGGTTTGTTCCACATCTTTGCAATTATGAATTGTGCTGTGATAAACATTTGAGTGCAGGTATCTTTTTGATAAGATACATTCTTTTCCTTTGTGTAGACACCCAGAGTGGGATTGCTGGATTCAATGTAGGAATACATTTAGGTTCCGTATATTATTTTCCATATAGGTTGTACTAATTTTGGTCCCACCAACTGTATATAAGTGTTTCCTTCTCTCAGTATCCAGGCCAGCATCTGCTGATTTTTGATGGTTTTTGTCTGCATTTACCTGTGGATTCATGATGTTGAGTGTTTTTTCATATGTCTATAGCCCTGTTATTTTCTGGGTCTGCAAAATAAGATACTAATATTTTTATGGGAATTACATTGAATCTGCAAATTGCTTTGGGAAGTATGAACATTTTACCAATGCTGATCTGCCAATCAGTGAGCAAGAGATGATTTTCTATTGGTTGGTGTCATTTGTGATTTCTTTCATCAGCATTTGGTAGTTTTCCTTGTAAGATCTTTTTACTCCTTGTTGAAGCATATTCCCAGATACTTTGTTTTCTTTGTAGCTATTATGAATGCTATTGAGTTCTTCACTTAACTTTGATCTTGACTATTATTGGTATATAGAAATGCTACTGATTCATGTACATTGAACTTGTAACCTGAGATTTTGCTGAAGTTATTGATCAATTACAGGAATCTTTTAAAGAAATCATTGGGATTTTCCAGGTGGAATATCTTATCATTGACAAAAAGCAATAGTTTGACCTTTTCTTTCGTTGGATACCTTTATTTCTTTCTCTCAACTGGTTGCTCTGGCTCGGACTCCTAACTATGTTAACTGGAAGTGGTGACAGTGAGCACTATGTCTTCCAGTTCTTAGGGGGAATGCTTTCAACTTTTCCCATTCAGTATGTGTGGGTGGTGGGTAACTTATATATGTCTTCTATAATTTTGAGGCATGTTCTTCTGTGTCTAGTTTATTGAGGGGTTTCATCATGAATGAGTGCTAGATTTTATTAAATTTTTTTAAACTCTTGAGATGATGATATGATCTTTGCTTTTGCTTCTGTTTATGTGGTGAGTCACATTTGTTGATTTATATATGTTGAACCATCCTTACATCCCTGGAATGAAACCCACATAGTCACGGTGAACTATCTTTATAATGTGCTGCTGAATTCTGTTGGCCAGTATCTTGTTGAGTATTTTTGAATCAATGTTCATAAGGGATGTTACTCTGTAGTTTTCTTTTTTTTCTGTGTTCTTTGCTGGCTTTGGTATCTCTTTGGTAATACTGTAAAAGGAGTTAGGGAGTAGTCCTGCTTTATTTCACAGAATAATTTTGTAGGGTAGGTGCCAGTTCTTCTGTGTAGGTCTGGTAGATTTTGGCTATGAGTATATCAAGTCTGGGGCCTTTTTGGTTGGGAGATACTTTTATTATTGCTTCAGTCTCATTGCTCATTACTGGTCTGCTTGTGATTTCCATTTTTTCATGGTTCAGACTGAGGAGGCTATGTTTCCTGTAGGCTTTCTAGTTTCTGTAATATTCAGGAATGATATTTTGTATTTCTGTGATATCAGTTGCAATGTCTTCTTTTTCAATGCTGATTGAGGTTATTTAATTACTTTCTCTTGTATTTCTGTTTTATCTGGCTACTGTCCTATCAATTTCATTTATCTTTTTAAAGAACCAACTTTCGGTTTCACTGATCCCTTTTTTTTTTTCTTTTCACTTAGTTCTGCTCTGAGTTTTGTTATTTCTTTCCTTCCCCTGGCCTCGGGGAAATTGGATAGTCAACTTGTGATCTCTGTCTTTTTGTTGTAGGTATTGAAGATTATGAACTTTCCCCTTAGGACTGTTCAGCTGTATCACACAGATTTTGAAAGCTTGTGTCCCCTTTGTCATTCAGTTCAAGCATCATTTGATTTGGGGAACTCTCCTACTTAGTGAGAAGGAAGAGACAGCCCTAGAGAGCACTTTTGTGTCCTGTACCAGAGGACTGACTCAGGGAGAGGGGCACAGGGACTGAGAGCCTGTGCACAGCTATTCTCAGGCATGGTCCTCTTCCCCATGGTAGTCACAGTCCAAGCTGGTGCTGGGGGCTATTCATTTACATAGGTTGGTTGGTCCCTATGCTGCTGTTGAAAGCTCAGAAAGGGGGCTTTCTTTTTAAAATCTTTTTTCCCTTCTTGCTCTTCATCTTCTCATCCTTCTGGTCCTATACCAAAAGGACTAATTAAAACATTAGGCCAGAGGCACAGTAACATAAAGAGCAAGAGAAAGTGAAAGGAAAATTAGGGCAAGGAAGCAGACACAAGAAAACACTCATGAAGAAGAATCAGTAGAAAAATCCTGGCAAAATGAAATACCAGTCCAGAGCAACTTCTTCAAGGGACCGTGAGGTAGCTACTGCAGAGGAGTCCACATATAAAGAAATATTAGAAATGACAAAAGGAGAATTTAAAATACAAATGATGAAAACAATGAAAGAAATTGCTGAGAAAGTGGAAAATAACCAAAAGGAAATCCAAAAACAGAATCAAGTAAGAGATGAACGATATGAAAAATATAGAAAGGATACAGCAGAGCTGAAGGAACTGAAGCAGTCAGTTAGGGAACTTAAAGATGCAATAGAAAGTATCACCAACAGATTAGATCACGCAGAAGAAAGAATCTCTGAGGTAGAGGACAAAGCTCTTGAGATAACTCATATAGCTAATGAGGCAGAAAAGAAGAGAGGGAAAGCAGAATGTTCACTGACAGAATTATGGGACTTTAGGAAGCATTCAAACTTATGAGTTATAGGTATTCCAGAAGGGGAAGAAGAATGCCCCAGAGGAATGGAAGCCATTTTAGAGAATACTAAAAATAAAAATTTCCCAAATATCACCAAAGATTCAGACACACTCCTTTCAGAGGGATATCGGACCCCTGGTTACCTCAACTCAAATAGACCTTCTCCAAGACACATTGTGATGAACTTATCTAAAGTCAATACAAAAGAAAAGATTTTGCAAGCTGCCAGGAGTAAGCGCCAACTGACCTACAGGGAGAAATCCATCAGGGTGACTGTGAACTTTTCCAATTAAACTTTTCATTCCAGAAGACACTAATCTTTCATCTTGACCTCCATTTCCTTTCAGCCTACTAATTTTAAATTATAAGTGTGACTGAACTGGGAAGGGAACTATAGAGTTGAAAGCAGTGAAAATGTAAAAGTGTTACAGAACAAAGAGGGTCCGGCTGCCTGTCACTCTCAGCCAATATGCAGAGACAGGGACAGGTCCACCAAACTTTGTCAGAAGGCCGGGATTCTGGAAAAAGTGAGGATAGCCTTTCCAAGACTGTTCTGTCCTTCCATTTCCAACATTACAGTTTTCTACATTTAAGTTCAAAGTGAAGACTATGTTCACTCTTATCTTAGATAGTAATCAGCAGAACCCATGATTCATAAATAATATTGTTATTTTAATGTTAATCTCTTAAATCAATACCCCTAAACTGCTCAAGATAGGCATCTCTAGGGGGAGCTAAATTTATGAAACACTAAGAATGGGAGACGGTGAAGGTCAGGCAGGACCTAAACCAACTAGATCAGCTATGTCGTCTCTGCCCTCATCTGACAGAATCCATCTTATTCTCACCATATGTGCTTTCAAGTGCCAAGAAATTCTAGCAATATTCAGGGAAATAAATTTGAAAATTATAGATCTGCACTGCCTTGGAAAAATTAAATATATTATACATAAATTGACAACCTTGCTGGCTACAATGTCACAAAATAGTGATGCATAAATATGATTTTTCAGTGAGATTAAACAAACTACACACTGTAGGGACATGCTTGTTTTTTCTATGGCCCTTTACCTACCCAATAACTAATTGGTTTGCTTTTGTTAGTTACTAGCTCTGAATTGTATCTTAAAAAGTAATTACTCTCCCTTTGTTGCTGGAATATCTCTCTAAGCCAAGTCCTTGGTCTCAAGGTTAGAAGAATGAAACCACAGACCATGCAGATAAACAGCAGGATAGTTTTTTGACAGGGAGAAAGATTGATAGAAAGATTGATAAGCCAAAAGCGGGCAGGAGAGCAGAACCTCCAGCAGTGGAGGGGGCTCTAAGCAGGGAGACCCCCAGTTTTCAGAACCTCCAGCAGTGGAGGGGGATCCAAGCAGGGAGACCCCCCAGTTTTTAGAACCTCCAGTGGTGGAGGGGGATCCAAGCCGGGAGACCCCCAGTTTTTAGTCCCGGGGATTCGTGTGCTGCTTCTCCTATCCTTTGGGCAGGGAGTCCAGGGCAAGTTTGTCACAACTGGTCAGAGGACTGCAGGCAGAAGGTAGTCCTAAAATAATCCTAAAATTAGCACAGGAATGCCTTCTTCACAGTTTTTGCCTCAGGCAAGGAATTAGGAGGAACTTTCCCTCATCAGAACCTTTCAGGATGCTCTATTCCTGTTCTTTTTTTTTTTTTTTTATTGAATCATAGCTGTGTACATTCTGGGCTGGAAAGGGTGGCCTGTTTGTGCCTAGATACGGGTTCTGATTTCTGAGCTTCCCCTGGCCTACAGAATGGGAGGGGGGTCCCTGGCCACCCTGACCAGGAAAACCCTGTATCATCTCCTTATGATTGATTCCTATGCCTTAAACACCATAATTGAAAATCTGAGAAATTCTTGCTAAAAGGAAGTGTTCATCAAAACCCCTAGAGAGAGAGAGAAAAGATATTCCAGCCACATTAGCCTTTCCCAAATCGAAACAAAACAGCAAAGCCTCTGACAAGGCTGTGTCTTAGGTAACTTGGAAACAGGCCCTGGGAGGGAGATTTGGGCAGAGCAGGCAAATGGGAAGGAAGTAGAAGCAGGTTTGGAGAAATGGAGAAGTCAACTGTGATGTGACTCTGCAGAGACGGGCTGAGCCACAGTGAGCTCTGACTCCCAGCTGGCCTTGCAGAGTTGTCCCAAACTGAGGCAAAGGGCCAGCGAGGTGTACACACTGCCAATACTGACCAGCACCGGCAGTCCCTGGCCCCAGATTAGCAGCATAACCTTGAGGGAAGCAGCTACTCCAGTCAGCAGCAGTTCTCAGAGAGCCACCCACAAGCAGCACTTCCATATGGGACGGCAGGGCCCCAGCATCTGCTGCAGCTGGGAAATGGTCCCGCAGGAATCAGCCTTAGATTTGATTTTAACATCTCTATCAATTTATTTGCAATTTTGATAAAATGGTATATCACTTGCTAATTTTAAATTATGAGGGTTACTTAACTGGCAATGGAACTGCAGAGTTGAAAACAACAAAAATACCAAAGTGTTGGCGCCTGCAACTCAATGGGTAGGGCGCCGGCCCCATTTACCAAGGGTGGCGGGTTTGAACTCCAGCCCTGGCCAAACTGCAACAAAAAAATAGCCGGGTGTTGTGGCAGGTGCCTGTGGTCCCAGCTACTCGGGAGGCTGAGGCAAGAGAACCGCCTAAGCCCAGGAGCTGGAGGTTGCTGTGAGCTGTGTGACGCCACGGCACTCTACCCAGGGTGATAAAGTGAGACTCTGTCTCTAAAAAATAAATAAATGAAAAAAAAAATACAAAAGCTTCAAGAAATTCTAGAAATATTCAGAGAAAGAAAAATGAATCACTGTCTGCACGAGGGAAAAATGGGTGAGGACTGGGAAGAGCAAAAGGGGGAGTAGGAGGACTAGGGGCTCCTCCTGAGGCCCCCAGAGCACTTTCCAGGATGCCCGGGAAAGTCCACCAGAGGCCTGTGAAGGGAAGCTTGGAGGGGTGGCTGGCCTTCCTCGCCCAGTGGACGAGGATTGATCTTGGGCTAATCCCCTCATCCTTCTGAGTGTGTCCTTGTGACAGAATAGCTTAGCAGGTGCCTGTAGGTGGGTGAAATGATTAGGGCAAGAGACTAGAGCTTAGTGGGGTAGTCTAGGTGAGGGCTCTGAGGCTGTATCTGATGGCAGTTGGTGGCCGGAGCAGAGACTGCAGCAAAGCAGGGGTGAGACGGTATCAGAAAGAGAGTAATCCTGGTGGCACTGCACTCCAGCCTGGGCAACAGAGTGAGATTCTTTCTCAAACAAAAAACAAAAGAAAAGCCAATCAACAAAACAAACATATTTTCCTATAAAATCTGGAAAAATACATGCATTAAAAAGCAACTAATGCAGACGACTTGCAATGCTAGAAGCATGGGGGTGCACGGGGGAGCCCTAAACTCACTCAGGTTTACATCATGTTTCCAGGCCTCTGTTGAAAGAAAATGATCCTCGGAAAGAAGCAGTGGCCTCACTGTGGAGAAGAGACAGAGAGATGAGCTCACAGTGCTCAGGTGATGACATCTGGGGATCTGGAAGGCAGAGCAACAAAAAAGGTAAACCACAGGCTCGGCGCCTGTGGCTCAACTGAGCTGGCGGGTTCGAATCCAGCCCCCGGGCCCGCCAAACAACAATGACGGCTGCAACCAAAAAATGTCCGGGCGTTGTGGTGGGCACCTGTAGTCCCAGTTACTTGGGAGGTGGAGGCAGGAGACTCGCTTGAGCCCAGGAATTGGAACTTGCTGTGAACTGTGATGCCACGGCACTCTATCCAGGGTGACAGCTTGAGGCTCTGTCTCAAAAAAAAAAAAAAAAGGTAAACCACAGACAGGGAAACATGGCAAATGAGTGAAATTCCTTATTTGTCCCTGGGTGACTCAGAGCTGTGAAACTATAGAGAAAAGCGACTGCTAAGAAAATGAGGCAGAGATTCCGGAGAACAAACATTTCTTTTTTTTATTTTTAACTTTTATGGATACACAGGTGTACATATTTATGGGATATATGTGAAATTTTATGAAAGTGTACAATGTGTAATGATCAAATCTAGATAAATGGATGTTCATCAACCTAGACATTTATCATTTGTCTTGGGAGCATTCCAAATCTTCTCTTCCAGCTATTTTTTTTTTTTTCTAGGAAGTTGTTTTATTTTATTTTATTTATTTATTTATTTTTTTTAATAATTTTATTGAATCATAATTATGTACATTGGTGCAATCACAGGGCACGATTCATATACATTCAAAAATATTTTGATCATACTGTTACAGATATCCTTCATGGCATTTCCTTGATCACTATAT
>CAUYON010089430.1:0-33942 GCA_963573935.1 Arctocebus calabarensis | reverse complement strand
CAGCCAAGCTAAGCTCTGCCCTTTACCTCCTTTATAAATGGCCAGTTCACCTATGAGTCTCAATTTCTAAGTGTCGTGTAGTCAATTGGAGGCATTCCACCTGTGTTCACAGGAGGCTTCCAACAGATGCCCAGTTATAAACACTTTCTCCCCTCACCCCGCTGCCCTCCATAATAACGCTGCTTTTCCTCCGGTGGGATCTATATCCCGGGCCACAGTCTTCCTGACTGCATTTATTGCTGAAGTGCACAAGTGAAGCCAAGTCTGAATGCAGGAACTAAGTTCTGGGAAGCTGTAGGCTGATATATACATATAGAGAGAGAGAGAGCGAGAGAGAGAGACAGAGACACAGAGAGAAAGAAACAAAGAAAGAAAGAAAGAAATGGTAAATAAGGCAGGAAAAGACACTTGGCATCTCTAGGTAATCAGAGACTGCAAATTGGGCAACATCCCAGATGCCCCTCAGCAGATGACCGGATGGGGCACACCCAACCCAGAAGGGCACTCAGCACACAAGGTAACTGAGCGCTGACACACAGAACAACACGGACGAATCTTACAATAACAGACGCAGATCGTGAGAAGCCAGACCAAAAAAGAAGGCAAACCACATGCTTCCACTTATGTGAAACCCCTGCAGCCGTGCACTCATCACAGCGACAGCCACCGGTCAGCGGTACCTTGCAGATGGGAGGGACAGGCCCAGGAACAGGGAAGCTCACTGTGTGATCGAGGCAACAGCGCCACAGGTGTGTGCCCATGTCAAAACCTGTCTCCTTACACACTTTTTGTTTGTTTAGAGACAGGGTCTTACTCTGATGCCTGGCCTGGAGTACCATGGATGGAGTCATCACAGCTCACTGCAGCCTCCAACTCCTGGGCTCAAGCCCTCCTCCTGCCGTGGCCTCCCAAAGCGCAAGGACTACAGGCCTGAAGCCATCACACCCAGCCATGTTACAAGCTTAAATATGTGTAGTTTACTGCACTTTGGTTATCCCTCAATAACTCTGTTAAAGTCATCAGGCTGGGCACGGTGCCTCACACCTATAATCCCAGCACTCTGGTAGACCGAGGTGGGTGGATCATCTGAGCTCAAGAGTTTGAGACCAGCCTGAGCAAAAGCAAGACCTCATCTCTACTAAAAATAGAAAAACTAGGCGGGCATTGTGGCAGCCTCCCAGCTACTTGGGAGGCTGAGGCAACAGGATTGCTCAAGCCCAAGAGTCTGAGGTTCCTGTGAGATTTGACACCACAGCACTCTACCCAGGACATAGAGTGAGACTCTATCTTGAAAAAAAGAAAAAAGTCAGCTCGGCGCCTGTAACTCAGTGGTTAGGGCACCGGCCACATATACCAGGGCTGGTGGGTTTGAACCTGGCCCGGGCCAGCTAAACAACAATGACAACTGCAACCAAAAATAGCTGGGCATTGTGGCAGGTGACTGTAGTCCCAGATACGTGAGAGACTGAGGCAAGAGAATCGCTTAAGCCCAAGAGTTGGAGCTTGCTGTGAGCTGTGACTCCACAGCACTCTACTGAGGGCGACATAGGGAGACTCTGACTTAGCCTGAAAAAGATTTATATCATTGTCACAGGAATACAAACACCATATACTGATTTAAGCCAAAACTACAAATAATTCTATTGGGTGGGGCAAGTGGACAGGACAAGAAAGTCAAATTAGAACCTTCCACAAGAATTTACCAGGCAATCTCTAAAATTTTAAGAGGTGGCGAGATTTCCAGCACAAAGCTGCCTTTTCAGACACCAGGAAGCGAACTCTAAGACAGTGGCAGGTGGAGCTGCCTTGGGGAAGTCGTCCGGCACAGCAAGGAGGCGGGAGAGCCGACTTGTCTCTGAACCGTGGGGGTGGGGTGGTAAGAATTCAGCTTGACTCCCGACCCAGCAATTCCGCTCCTAGATACATGCCTAAGATAAACGACACACTAACCGTGTGTAAATGTCCATGGGAGCATTATTCACAATGGCCGAGAGACGGATAAACGAGGTTCTGTCCATACGAGGAATTTTACTGTACCATGAACAGGAGCTGAAGCGCCGGCCCCACGTATCAGGAAGAGGACTCAAAACACCAAGGCCACGGGCTGCTTCAGGCTGTTCACAGGGAACACCCACAAGGGACAGGCGCAGAGGACGGGTGGGGGTGGGGACTAGGGAGGGATCACTTAAGGGGTGCTGGTTTCCTTTTGGGGTGATGGAAAACATTTTGGAGTTAGAGCACGGTAATGGTTGCAAACTCTCAGCACACTGAAAACTGCTGAGTTCTACACAGAATGGGCAGTGGTACAGCACGTGAATTAAGTCAGTACAGGCGTTACCAAAAGAAAAACACTCCCACTCCTGGGGCAAGGCTGGCATCCGGGGGGCCGCCCCTGCAGGCACATAGAAGGGGCTCCTCTGCCCTGCGGGGGACCACAGAAGCCCACTTGTATTCAGGGACCTGGCTCAAGTCAGAGCCCCAGTCTCTCCCACCCTCCTCACACCTCTCCTCCCCTACCGGTGGGCAGTTCTATAATCTCCTGAAGTGCCCGACATGCCCACCCCGCACTGTGGGACCTGATGTTTCCCTGGCAGACCCTGGCCCTACAGTGTCTGACTCCAGGGAGAGGCACCTGGTCCTCCCTTTCACACACAGCTTCCCTCTGTGCAGGGAGAAGGCCAGGAGCTCAGGGAAGGCCCCCACCAGCCACTGTTCACAACAGAGTCTGGCCTGCAGGGCCCTAATATCCACCCCTCACCGGCCAGGCTGAGCCCGAGCACCTGACTGTAGCTGCCCTCCTCCCTGACTGTAGCTGGATGACCAGCGACCCCACCCTCCTCCCTGGCCCTGGTCGGTCCCATGGTTTCCTCTGTCAACACAGCACACTCAGAGTCACAAGACGCAGGCACATGCCCCAGCTGGCCTGCCTGAGGGAGTAAGTGGTGCTTACTGCACCTGCCCAGAACACCTGGGCTTATCCTCTACATCCCAAAGGAGGGTGCAGAGGCACACACAGCCCAAAGCCCACGGCCACATCCGCTGCGGGACACTAGGAGACGCGTGAAAATGAGGACAGTTCAGGGGGTCTCGCTCGAGAGCCACAGCGCAGGGGAGCTGAATGGACAGACATGAAAGAAACCCAGAATCTGGACGGCTGGGCAAGGGAGGTGGGCAGGGGAGACAGCAGGAGAGGAGGGGCTCCCAGACGCACAAAAACCTCCTGGGACAGCGGCTGCAGGGAAGCTCAGTGAACAAGGAAGTCCTGTCCTTTGTGACCAAAGGGCAGAAGCATCCAAGTGGTTTCCCCACAGGTTCCAGTCTTCCCGCCCGTCAAAGGCTGCTCAGCCAGGATCCGTCCGGCGGTAGCAGGTGAGCCCCCAGGTCTCTCTGCCAGGCAGAGAAGATCTCAGCCATATGGCACCACCACCCTAGAACACGGACTGCGCCCATCTTTATAAGAAAACTAAAAAACTCAGCGAGGCTCCTGTAGTCCCAGCTACTCCAGAGGCTGAGGCAGGAGGATCACTTGAGCCCAGGAGTTTGAAGCTGAAGTTAGCTGTGATGACATCGCTGCGCTCCAGCCTGGGCAACAGAGTGAGGCCCTGTCTCAAAAAGAAGAGAAGGGAAGGGAAAGGGAGGGAAGGACGATCCATCCCTGAACTCCACCTGTCAACGTCTCTGGTCTCTATCACAAGACGTGGGTACAGGCGAGGCACGTAAACAAGACTGGGGTCACCCCACACTGTGGGCCTGCATCCTTTTCACTTTCTTTTTTCTAAGAGCTAGGTCTCGCTGTGTTGCCCAGGCTGGCCTTGAACTTGTGGACTCAAGTGACCATCTTGCATCAGCCTTCAAAGGAGCTGGGACCACAGACAGGAGCCACAACACCTAGCTCCATTTTCACCGATTTCTATGTCAGGAATTTCCTCCCCCCCAACCCCGTGTCATCAAATACCATCATCTGAGTAACTTCTGCACACATCCCCGATGGTGGGCTTTCAACTTCTACCTGAACACCCTCAGATGTTGCCCCAGGTCCTCACCCTGGGCCTCACTCCTCGGGGATAGGATTCCTTAGTGTGAGCTCTGAGCACTGCCCCAAGGATACCCGGGCACCCCATCTCAGCAGGGGGCATCCCCACCAGCTCTGAGTTACTGGCATTTTACTAAACCTTTTCTTTGACAGGTAAAACCTGAGCCAGGTGCGGTGGCTCCCACCTGTAATCTCAGCACTGTGGGAGGACCAGGCAGGTGGATTGCCTGAGCTCATGAGTTCAAGACCAGCCTAAACCAGAATGAGACTTCATCTGTAAAAATAGCTGGGCGTTGTGGCAGGTGCCTATAGTTCCAGCTACTCGGGAGGGTGAGGCAAGAGGACTGCTTGAGCCCAAGTGTTTGAGGTTGCTGTGAGCTACAGCACTCTACCGAGGGTGATGAAGTGAGACTGTCTCAAAAAAAAAAAAAAAATCAGATGAGGACCAGACGTGGGACAGGACCCCAAACCCGCCTGAGTATGTCAGACAACTTCAGGGATGTCCAGAGCGCTTGCAGAGTCTGGGGTCTTACCGAGTTCTTTGGAGCCCTGGCTCTCGCTGGCCAGCTCCCCCATCTTCACTAGGGCATCGAAGTAGCCTTTGGCAGCATACGTCACACCTGAGAGAGAAAAGCAGGGGTGGTCACATCCTTCCCCAGGGACTGACAGACCCCCATGGCACGCCCAGCACCTGCTTGTGCCTGAATGGGCTAGGAGAGCACTGTGCCCTGTTTCTGGCTGATGTAGCCCTGCCTGCAGCTGGCACTGTTGTCTCATGTAGTCACGAAGCTCCTTTCAGCTGGGGGGAGGGGAGGGCGGCACTCACTGCAACTGCACTTCAGGGGACAGAACACCATCCTGGCAAGGCAAGAGGGAAGCCCAGGGGCAGCTGTTTCTCCAGTGACCCCCGAGCCAAACCATAGGAGAACAGACTCTCTCCATTTCCCGGTCCACAGCTGGGGGTGGCATCCTGGGGCATTGCCCACCACCCCAGACCACAAACTCTGCTCTAATCGGAAGCAGGGTGGGATACTCAGAGCTGCTGACTCCTGCCCCAGCAGCCACATGGCCATAGCAAACACCAGGAAGAGCTGGCCGGACCACCTCCTCCGTCCAGGGCTCTGTCCCACTGTCAGGCCGCACGAGGTGGCAGCTGAGAGACAGCAGAGCTTGGGGGCAACCACCAGAGGTGCAACTACATGTTCTAATCTGCTTTCTACAGAACTAGTTAAGGGCTTATAACTGGGCACGCTACCAGATTTTATTCGCACAGTTTTCAATTAAGGGCACACGATTTGTCCTCCTGCACAAGACCATGTCCCTGGAGGACCGGAGTGCTGCTGCCGCTGGGAGGGGTGGGCTTCCTAAAATAAGGGAACACAGTGGCCTGGACGGCTGCGAGCTCCTCTGAGAACCAAGGCAAACAGGAGGAGGAAGTACACCGTCCGTCCCCGCCACACTCATCTGCACAACCTCCTGGGCACCCCGAGGGGATCGGGAAGGCCAGAGGGAACTGGGCCTCAGCCTCAGGGAGCCAGACAAGGACGGGCTGGAATTCCATGGCTCTGCCTGGGTCTGAAACATGCAGAACACCTGGCACCATCCTCTCCTGCATGGAGGGAGGTCAGACCCAGCTGGGCAAATGAGAAGTGCTGGCATCACTGACATCAGCTCTCCTGGAAGGAGCAGATGGCTGTGTGCTGTGCCTAGAGCCCACAGGAATGCCAAGGTTGAGACCCTCTGCACCGACCTGGCCACGTCTCCACCTTCTGCTTCCATTCGGAGCCTCTTCCCAGTCACCAACCCCTCAGTCAGAGGCAGAGTCAACTCCCCCAGGACACAGAACAGCCACCCGCAAGCCGGGCGGCACAGCAGGGGGTGATCCAGACACACCCTCTGGCAGGAGAGTCCTCTCAGGACTCTGCCAACTCCTACCACCACACTGCGGTGCTCCTGCCCAGACTGGGGACAAGGTATCCACTGCAGCCTGGGGGTCTGGGTTGTCCTTAAGAACCCACATGCTGGTTTACCCCTTAAGGCAATTCTGACGGGAGAGAACTGTCCCCATGAGCCAGTGAGCTTCCTGTGCTAGGACCCCAGGGGCTGTATTACTAGTGGCCTGGTGGGTGGGGGAAGAGACAGCAGTGGCCCCTGGGACCCTGCTGCCGAACCCCTGCTATGGGCACTGCTGACAGGGGCAGCCCTGGGCGTTCCCCACATGAAAACACCAGTTCCAGAGCTGCTGGCCAGGCCAGGGACAGAGAAATATGGTCCCCATGCTCCCAGAAGGGCACGCTGCTCTCTGCCATGGCTAGTGATGGACATGTCTATAGGGGGGGCCCACTGCCACCCCTATTGCAGGGCCAGCCCTGCACCAGAAGCCCTCAGGAGGACAGACCAGGGCACAGGAGGCTGCCTGGTAGGACTGCCCGGCAGAGGCCTTCTCTGTGGTAGGAGGACCCTCCATTCTTCACTGGACATGGCAGGCAGCCCTGCCTGGAGACCTGGCCAGGGACAGCCCTCCTGCCAGGTGCCCAGTTGAGTCACTTTGTTCCCCAGGGACAACAGGGCCAGGCTGGCGGAAGTGCAAGAGCTAACCAACTCCCACCCTTCCTTGTCACTTCCAACAAAGTCTGATGCCCCAAATCAGACAACAGACCCACACGTGGACGTCAGGTTACCCTGTAGCTATGGAGGACACAGGGCAGCTGGCAGAGAGGGGTACACACTGCGGATGGGCCACCTCTACAAGGAGGTGGTGGGGATGAGACCTGCTTATAATGCCACTGCTGTTGGAGGGACAGCCCAACACCCTGCCCGGACAGGCATGGTCAAGGTCCTAGGAGGGCAGGGTCAATGCCCACCAACAATAGGTCCCCAACCATGGACCTGTCAGTGGACCCCAATGTCCTTCCCTGAACTGGGCAAACGGGTGGAATGGATCTCAAGACTGTGAGCAGACAGGTGGAGCCCTCTAGCCACCAGGCCCCCTGTATCCTCTCCCTGGCTGTCTGGGAGCAAGAACCACAGGGCGTTTGCTCCTCAGGAGTCACCATGGGCCCAAGCCAAAGCCAGAGCAGGTACCAAGGACCCCACAGCTTCCACATACTCCCCACACCTCCTGTCTAGGTACTGAGCATGTCACCACAGCCACAGGGCAGGACGGGCCACACAGCTAGGGTGTGCCGTCCCTGTGACAGCGGGGACAGGCTCGGAACTCACAGGCTGCACCTGGGTTCTATTTATGGAACAAAAGGCCTCCTTCTGCTCAGGCCCCACGGGTCACGCCAAGGTCCATCTGCTGAGCCAGGACTGGCACCCAGCATGGGTGGCTCCCCCGGGACCTGAGATCACCAGCCCTACCTGCTAGGGCTTTCTCGTAGTTCTTCCCCATGGCGATGAAGTTCCGCAGGCTGGGGTTGAACTGCTCCATGATGGTCTGCAGGGAGCAGAGAACACAGGAGTTACTGGCATGGGCCGCCCAAAGGCCTCTGGAGAAAACCCATGTGGCATCCTCCTCTAGGCCCGAGACCACAGATCCTGAGGTCGAACCCCACCCAGGCCCCATGGATGCCCTTTCGAGCCCACTTTCCCATCTGTACGATGAGGATGAAGGACGGGAGCGCGTGGACTCCTCTGCAGAACGCCCGCACAGCCGCGCGGGCACACACATGGCACTCACACTCACTGCCAAGGTGCTGCTACCCACTGGCAGGCTGAGTCAGCCCCGAAGGGTCCCCCACTGGCCACACACAATCACTCAGCAGCACCAGGGGCCCCCTCCCACTAAAATCCTAATCCAACACACCAATTACCAAGCCTCGGCTCTGATTAGTGGGCGCTGGGCCTGATTTGCAAACACCCAGCTATGAATAATCCCACGGGCCCCGGTCTGTTTGCCCGATGGACTGGCATCTCCGTGCCAATACCAGCAGCTCTCAGACTCAAGAAATTAGATTTCACTGTGAAGGCCAAATAAATGTTTTAATTACAAGGCGTACAAACAGGCACACACAAACACCCAGACGAGAATTCTGCCGGCATAATACACACTGCCTGTCAACAGCCACCCAGCAGCCAGGACCCTGAGGGGCTGAAAGGGGCCTGCGGCAGCCCGGTCTCCCAGACTCGGGAGCCTGATTCTCCCCAGCATGGAGGAGGCTCAGGGGCTCCACCACTCAGCCCACCCTGCAGAGCAGCTCAGGGATGAGAAAGCCCCTTACCACTATGGGACCTGGTTCCATCTGCCCACTCTAAGGACAGGACTTTCCCAGATGGAAGGCAGTCACTGTGGGGACAGCAGAGTGGATGCAGCAACATGGCAGGATGGTGCCAGGGACCATGTTTACAATCCCCTTGGCTGCTCAGGGTAGATGAAGCATACCCTAGGGGACCTGCCAGGAGGCTGTGGGAAGCCAGAGGGCACCATGCTGGTCATGTGGGGTGAACGCCAGGCCATGGACACAGGCATCCGATGAGTTAAGCCCAGGAGCACCTGAGACAGGGGCAGAGATGCCACTCAGGTGGCAGGACACGTGGGACCTTGCATCCAGGAGAATTCCAAGTGGGAGACCCAGCCTGGGAGTTACGGGCAAGGGGAGTGCTGAGCCTAGGCAAGCCTGGAAGCCCTGCTGCAGTGACAGTCAGGACATGAATGGCAGCCGCCCTGGGAGGTGCTTCAGGCCTATGTGTTGCAATAAGACAGAAGCAGGTGGCAGCCAGGTGAGGGCAGGCACGGCCCGACGCGGCATTCTGGGTGTGTGGACAGCTGTGTTTTTTGTGTATGTGCACTCCTGTGCTTGTGTACTGAGCTATGACAAACATGTTCCCGATGTGTGTGACAGGTTTGAAGATACTGCAGAGGGCAGGTGGGAGAGCAAGCCCCCGACTTCTGAGATCTGCGCTTGGCTCCAAGACCAGTGCCCCTAGGAGCAGGAAGAGGCTCAACCCAAGACCCACTCTTGGAACTCCATTAACATCCTGAGTGATGGGAGCAAACAGGTGGGGAGCCACTCAAGGCCACTTCTGCATGACACATGGACCTGAGTGAGCTATCACTTCCTCAGCACAGCAGCTGAGGTCACACGCAGGAACAAGGAGCACCAGCAAGGCCCCCGGGCACAGCCACACACGGTCCTGCCCTCTCAGCCTGAAGGTGGGGCAGAGGCACCAATGCTATTTAGCTGGCATTCGGAGGGACGGGTGCCCTCCTTCCCCGGAGTAGGGGCCAAGTCCTCCTTCCAGCTCTATCCAAACACCTGGCACCCTGGTCGGAAGGGCGCCCTGCCTTGGGCACTGACAGTGAATGTCGCCCAACCCTCTTCTGTATCACATCCTCTCCAGGGAACCACAGGAGGGAGCCTGGTGGCCCAATGGCCCACCCTCTAGTAGGGGAATCTCCTCTGCTGGGGGCTTCTTTGAGCCCCTGAATCCATCCCACCACCCCAGAGTTCATGCAGATGCTGTTCTGACCTGTTGACCACACTGATTCCAGGAAAACACCAAGACAGGCCCAAACTCACCCTCAGAGGCCCCAGGTGCTCCTGCCCCGCAGGACAGCTCACTGGGGGGCTCTGGCCTGGGTCCCTGCCAGGGGTCATGGGAGCCAGTGGTAGCAGGCCCAGGCCCTCTCGGGAAGAATACCAAGTCAGCCCTCCTGAGCCCACGTCAGGCTGCTTTGTTTTCAGACGCTTGGCTGGGGGCGGCTGACCTCCCAGGGCAGGCACTATGAGGCGGTGGGGGAACAGCATGGCACGCAGGGACGGTGCAGAGCGAAGTGACCTTCAACCCTGCATGGGACCACGTAGGCACAGGGGTCTGAAGCCCAGCCGAGGGTGCCCTAGGCTGTACCGTGTTGTCCTCAAGCCTGTGGCCATACCCCTGGCCTCGACAGAAGTCCCACACCATGAGCGATGACCACACTTCCTTCAAACTCTAACCTGTGCTTTGCAAGTGGAAACCAACAACTGCTAGAACATGCTGTCACATGCTGTGACTTGCAGCTTTACTCCTTGGGGAGCCTTCATGGACCAAGGACCAGGTGCAGCACTGTCACGTCGTCTCACCTCTTCTGGGGATACCTGTACTGGTTGCCTGCCTATGGGGGCTTCCGGACACACTAGGGAGCCTTCCCCCACAGGAGGGGCGGGGGTGCCTGCTCAGTGAAGCTGGCATGTCAGGCACGGTGCCTTCCTGCAGGGACACTCCCAAAGCTGGACATTCCTATGACTGGAGCCCTGTGGACTCCAGGCCTCTGCCACAATAGGGTGAACAGGAGGCCTGCACCTGCCAGTTGGACCAGTGGCTGTCACAGGACAACCAGAAAGGGGCTAACCATCTTGACTGGAACCAGGTCTGCCAGGCCAACAGGACAAAGGCTGGCAGAGCCATCCCTCCCGAGTCTGGGGAAGAAAGGGTCAGCCGCCTTTGTCTTCCCAGCAGGAGCCGTACCCAGGGCCCTGCTCTCCAGCCCAGGTCTGCCTGTGTGGAACTCTGTGCCCCTCAGCCCTCACTCCTGGGGATGCCTCTCCCCAGCACCTCCCCACAAGGTTGCCACAAACAAAAAACAAAGTCTCCCTGCTGACAGGGGAAGTGATGACCCCACTTCCCCTCCAGTCCCCACAGCAAAGGGGGTGGGCACGGCTGCCTGCACCCCTCCCCCCCCCACACACACGTCTCTCTCACACACACACACACACACACACACACACACACACACGTCACAACGTGCACATGAGTCCTGGCTGAAGCATTCTCTCCACTCGACACTCGGAGGAACACAGAACATGATGACCTGGGACTCCCCCCGCTGCCTGGAGAGGGGGTGGCAAAAGCCCACCCACTAGTGCCCAGTAGAGCCCAGTGTCCTGGCATCAATTCCAGGCTGGCCATTCAACCAAACTCGACTCCTTCTGCATAATGGCCCCAATGTTGTCCCCAACAAGCCCTTGGGGGAGCCACGTTCCAGCAGTGTCAGAAAGGAAAGTAACGAGGTGACGTGCCCTTGCCTTGTGCCCCCCAGGAGGGCCATCACCCAAGGACTGGTCATTGGAGACACCAGCTCCAGCTGCCCCCACCTCCTGCCTTCTCAACTCAGCAGGAGGAGCAGGCACCAGCTTTGAGGTGGAAGCTGCAGGGGCCTCGGAAGCCTACCATATAGCCACTGCCCAGGCATGAGGGCTGTGCACACAGACAGCACCATGCTGGCCTAGGTTCACCTGGTGGGACCTGCCCAGGGTGCCAGGCTCCCACGGGAAGGGCCCATGAGATGGGGAGGAGCCCGAGGGCCACAGTGAGTACCCAGGGAGCCGCCAGAGGGGCCCTGCAGTGGGTGTCCTCCTGGAGGACCTCCCAGAGCCTGCACACTCAGTACCCCTGGGGGCACCAGGGCTGCAGACGATAACCCCCAGCACTGACGAGTTCAGAGCCTGCCTGACGGTCCAGCTTGTAGTACCAGAAGGGAGGTGTGGGAGTGGGAAGGGAACCTGGGTGTGGTATTATGGCGGGTCCTGTGCCCTCTAAAAGCTGGAACATGTGCCCTGGGGGAATCTAAGGGCCCAGTGAATGCTGGGAGGGCTGCCTGGAGGAGACAGAATATTGAGCTGTATCTCACTTGGTTAGAGTCAGAGAAAAAGAATATGATTTAAAAAATGAGTGGACATATGGAAGGAAATGGCCTGTGTGGTGAAGATGGGTGTGTAAAGGGTACAGAAGCCTTCAGTACAGGCTCCTGAGAGAAACAGGAACCCACTAGAATTCAGCTCCTCATACCCTTCGTGCCCAGCAGGCTGCAGCAGGGGCACGGCGGCCTAGGGAAGAAGGCCACAGTGCAGACCCCCGGGCACTCCCACACTCAGCCTGACCACCTCCGATCAGGATATAGGCCCCAGAGGTGCACTGGAGGCCAGCAGGCCAGGCCCGAAGGGCTTTACAACAGCCCAGACATCACCAGCCCCACTGCCAGAGTGCCCAGAAGTCTGGAAGAGGGACCAGCCACAGCCAGCTCATAGCTGGAAATGGCTCGGGACGAAAGACAAAGATCTGGCCACTGAAGCCAGGCCTGTCTGCCCTCCCCATGGTGGAAGGGTCATGGAGGCCACGAATCTGGACGACAGGGCCCTAAAGTCCCCAGGTCCTACTCCCCTTTTGGGGTCACAGCAGCATTCGCACTCCAGCTTTATCCTGGGGTCTGTAATATTCAGGCATCACAAATCGGAGTCCTCCTGGGCCTTACACGCTGGGGAGCTGGCCACACTATCAGTCCCCCCCCCCCAAGCCACAGAGCAGCAGCGTCTGAACGGGACCAAACAGCCTGGCCACTTCCTTCCTGTCCAAAGGCACATCCTGCCCGTCCCAAAGGCAGTGGAGACACAGCCCCCAGCAGACAATGTCCAGCCAGCCTGGCCTGGGGTGCAGAACTTACAACTGCTCAGCCTCAGAGCCCGGGCAGCCAGGCACATTCGAGTCGCTGCTTGTGGCTCACACCATGCTGGGCACTCCCCAGCTGACTACCCCACAGTGAAACCGACAGTGAAACCGACGTGCCCCCAGGTATACAACAACTAAGGGCTGAGACTTGACTGAGGTCAGAGGGAGAAAAACCATCAAGTGCTTGAAACACAATTGACCTGAAAACAGCCAGCACCGGAGGTGACCCCCAACGCCTTGCCATGGAGGGAACTGCTCCCAAAATGTATTATACATTAAGGTCCTCACCCCAGTACCTTGGGGTGTGACTGTACTTGGAGATAGGGCCTTTACTGAGCAAAAAAGGAAGCCACATGGGTGGGCCCCAGCCCCATATGTTCTTACAGGGGGGAGGGGGACCCAAACAGACACAGAGAGGTTACCAAGGGAGGACGCAGGGACAAGACAGTGCAGGAGCCAAGGACAGAGGCCTCGGAGAAACCACTGTGCTCACACCCCGATGCCAGACCCCCAGCCTCCAGGACTACTTATGTGCTAGGACGCCATGTCAGCCCACTCTGTGTGGGGAGGAGCCAACACTAGCTGTCCCGTTGCCGCTTGTGACAGAACCAGGTCTGGCTCCTATGCTGTGAGAACATGCAAGGCCTCTGACTACCCTGCTCCGCCTGAGCCTCTGGGCTAGACTTACAGCCTGCATTGTCGTAGACGCACAGGGGTAGGCAGCTCGGCATGCTCAGGAACAGGTCCTCCTGATGCTGACCCAGGCCAGGTAGCAGGATGTGCTAGCCCAGGAAGCTGTGGCTGCAAACAGGAGAAGAGGCCCCGGAGCCCAGGAGAGCAGACAGCAGTGAGTGGCCTCGGCGGGGCCTCCTGCTCCCCCCACTGCCCTCTGTCCCACACTGACCATCACAGCCACCACTTTCCCAGTGACCTACATGCCAGAAAACATTCCACCACCTTACTGAGTTATTAATGAGAAAATGAGCATGAAAGCTACAAAACCAGCCTGAAATCCTCGGGGTTCCCAGATAGACGGACGGACACAGCATATCGCAAAGCCACAGCCCTGGGGTCCTGGTGTAGGCCTCACTCGTATCCCAGCTCTGCCACACACAGCTGACGAGCAAGGACAAGCTGCTGCACCTCGCAAGGTGCCCCGAGAGGCAGGGGCACCCAGGACCCCCACATGAAGCAGGCATCAGGATAGCAAGGTTGTGCACACAGAGCTCTGGGCACGGTGCCTGGTGCAAGCAAGAGGGCAAGTATCGTCATGGCTGCCCCAGACGGCCGCTCACCACTGATATTCCGCCCGCAATGTGGAGTGGAGTGCGACACCATACCCAAGCCCCAGTACCCCGACTTCACGGACACCTCCCAGTGGGGCTGGAACTCCTTTCATTCTGTTGCTGGCCTCAGTGCAGCCGGGGACCCTGTCCCCAGCACCGGGCTGCCAAAGCCCTGGGCTCCAGGATAGGCCAAGGCCTGTGCGCACCATTCCTGTACTGCCCAAGGATGGGCCTCCCATGGTAATGGTGGGATAGCCACCCAGAGCAGAGGTGGCACAACTGGCCCGCAAGACACCCCTGGCTTACAAGTCATGCTGGGAAGCAGCAAGACCCCTCTGCCTGCTCTTGGCAGGGTCCATCTGACCACATTCTCCTGTCGGGATCCTAGCCCCCCCGGGGCACCTCCCCCCACTCCACTGTCATCAGCCTGTGGGTTTCTTGGTGGCACAGATGCCTGTGCTGCCCTGGTGCATCCAGCGATCTCTGTGTCTCCCCTCCCATCGCCAGCAGCAGCCAAGACACGCAGGTGGCACACAGCCCCCCGAATGCCTGTGCCCCAGCACAACCAGGCAGGGGTACACTTGGACATCCTAGCCCACAGGCCATAGAAGGACCGTCTGAAGGAGAAACAAGAGACCTGGCTATGAGGTGAAAACCTGCTGATCAGGAAAATATCACAACAAAAATGGCACTGAAAGGGCTCAAAGGAAAATCCTAGAGCTGTCCCATCCACGACACCCACCATGGCTCAGGGATGTGTGCTGGCGGCACCCAGCTAACAGCTGGAGCTGAAACTCTGCTCATAAGCCAGACTCTGAATATGAAGGAAGTTTCAGAAAAACCCTCCCAATGTGCTGTCTAAACAGCCTGAAAGAACCGCTCAAGTGAGCTCAAAGCAGAGGGGGCAGGAGAAGCACCCCTGCGACAGTGGCCTTTTCTCCAGCTGTCCTCGGCATTTCACCTTGTCTTGCGACTGGAGACACGGGGGCTCCAACAGCACCACGTGCAGATCACCTCATACTCAGCACCCTTGGGAGTCTTGTCTTGACAAAAAAGACCAAGACCAGCTCCGCTGGGCCCTGGACAGGCCTGGTGTGTCCACTGCCCATAGACTCAGTCAAGGTCACACAGTAGGGCCACAGAATGACCAGATAGACCAAGGGCCAGACAGGATCTTTCAAGGCACAGCTGGCTCCAGACCTGGAGTGGGTGTCACTGCCGCAGGAAGGGCCCTGGGAAGGGCTGATGCCTGGCCTCCCTGCTGGGTGACACTTAGTGACAAGCCCTCAGCTCCCCAACCCCTCCACAGTTCCCTGGGCCTTCTTGTCCCCCTGGCATGGAACCAGCTCTGAGAGGCCCCCAGACACAGCAGGGCAAGCCACTTCCTGCCTACACTGTAGGCTGCCTGGGTCAGCTCCATGCCAGGGCCACATCTTCAGCTTCTGCCCACCCATGACCCCTGAGAAACAGGGGGTCCATCACTTGGAGCCTGCCACCACTTTCAGGGGCCCTTTGGAGGCCAAATGCCCTGGGAACAGACAGCTAAAGAGAGCAGATGCTTGGCAAAGGGGGGACAGCAGTTCACACGTAAACTCTCCAGAATCTAGAAACCAAATTCACTCATTCCCAAGTCACCATCACAGGCTAAGCACTGGTCCAGCCCCTGGGGACACATCAGTGAGCAGGACGGACCAAGTCCCCATGGTCATATAGCTGAACAGGCCTATATTACCAACCCTAGGTGTTAGGGGCACACCATGTGGGTAGAAAAGGACATCCCTGCTTAAGGAACACACCCAGGCCAACCCCTCAAGGGCCTGCGGGCACCTGGGCATCAGGGCAAGGACACAAGCGCTTCTGGGTGAGGCCCCTTGAGCCACCTCACAGCTGCACAGGCAGTCAGGATGGGAATGAATCACAGCCCGGGGCGGTGGGAGTAGGTTGGAGGAAGGTGCCAGCTCCGTCCATGCTGCCTATAAGTACTACGGGCCGTCAGCAGCGGATCCCAGCACAGCTCTGCAACGGGGGAGGCTGATAGCCACCCGGCCGCTTGGTGCAGAGTCTCCCTGCATAGGTGCTCTGCAGTAGGGGGGACGTTTCTCTATCCTGGGGCGTCAAGAAAAACACTAAGATGAGAAGCCAGGATGACGCAGAGCAACTGCAGTCATAGCAAGAGGATAGCAGGCTACCCCCAGCAATAACGGCCACAGGCAACACCAGCCCAGGGCAGCAGGCATAGGGCCAGTTGAGGATGGGTGGGGGCAAGCACAGGCAGCCAGCCCTTCCCACCACCCACTGCTCCCACAGTGACCCTCTCAGTGATCTGCTAACTGGGGGTGAGGGGAGCTGCGCCTTGGCCCCTCTGCCAGGCCACACACCAGTCCTCCCCAGCAGGACTGCCTGTCCTGGTCAGCTCAACTGGCGTTGCCCTTGGGGCCAGGACCTTTGGAAGCTTCAGTCCAAAACAAGGTAGCAACAAGAACACAGCTCCCGGCAGCAGTCGGCCTCCACCCCTCCCCTCTAATTGTGGCCCTGAAAGCTGAGTAGCACTGGCCTTCATTTTGACCTTGAACCTCAAGTCCAATAGGTCAGTCCCATGAGCATGCTGATGTGGCCAACAGAGGAAACATGCTCCAGGCAGGACCCACCGGGCCAGTGGATATAGATTAGGCAGCCTCCCAACCCAGCCTCATCTCCACACCCCTGGAACCGCTAAGTTATGTCCATCAGCAAACCCTGAGGACATGCAACCACGAGCTGGGCACCAGGTGCCCAGGAGCCAACAGGAGAGCCTGCAGGAGCTGGTCAGCTCAGAAGCCAGCATGACAGAGAAACTGTCCTTTGCTGCCCTGGCCACTCTACAAAGGGGAGCAGATCTGCGCTGTCCCAGGAGATGAGGTCTGCTGAAACAGTGGGGAGGGAACAGCTTGGCGGCACAGGTTAACAAGACATCTAGAGGAAAGGGGGAGTGCAGAGCCAGCTGTCATATGGCAAGACGGTGTCCATGGGGCGTGCCTGGAGTTACGAAGCACTACATGCACAAGTGTGCACACATACACACACATGCACTCTCGTACACATAGAGCTGGCATGGCACTGCAAAGCTGAAGCCCTGTCTGCTGCCCTCCAGGCAGACGGCTCTGCTACCAAGAAGGTGCCAGTCGGAGATGCCACATTGTCATCTCCAAATGAGGGGCCTCTGAGCTCTGTCTGTCCCAGACACCAGGTTTCTGATGGCAGCCAATGGTGCCATGTGACCGCTCAGCTGCCCTGAGGGTCAAGGTGGCCTGAGGTCAGTGGCAGGGTATGTGGGGAACCCATGCTTCCCACAGGTCTCCAAGGCACCCAGGGGGAGAGGCAGGTGCATGTGTTGGAGGAATGGGCCAGGCTCCCTGTCACTCAGTACCCAACACCTACCAACAATCACAGCAGAGATGGCAAACCACTGGCTCTCAGCTCCAGGGACCCTGTGGCACCTGCTCCCTTGCAGGCAGTGACAGCATGGCCAGGCCGGCTCCCCACCACAACTGCCGGTGAGGAGCACAATCAGGCGGGCTCTGGTGACCAACCTGCCCAAGGCCCAGTGGCCACAGCACTGTGAATGGTTGGCCCAAGGCTCTAACAGGACCTGCTCCTCCTCAGACTGCCCTCTCACCTTCTCTCAGCCTCAGGACAGGCTGGACCATCGGGTCACCTAGGAGCCAGGGCTTCTCCTGGGATACAAGATGAAGAGAAAAACACCACTGGGAACCACAGCCAAAGGCCCCTTGCAGGGACAGGTCTACAGTCTTGGGCTGCCTTAATTCCAAACAGTACGTTCAGTCACCTGGGGGGCAGCAGACCCCCCACCAGTACTCTGTTTCTGTCCAGGCCATCACCCAGGGCTGGTCTAGGCTCTTCTGCCTGTGAGGTGGAGGAAGGCGCCTTCTCACCTCATTCTCTCCTCTCCTGTAGGGGCCAGCCCAGGCTGTGCCCCTCAAGCGCCCTAGAGTGTGTCCTCAGCAAAATTCCTCTCCTCTCCCCTTCCACGAAATTCCCCGAGGACACAGCTCCCAAGGGAACTGAACCACCAGGAAAGAGGTCAAAGTCTGCGTTACAGATTCTCCCAGAGAAGAAAACCGTACATTTTATTCTCGCACTTTTAGTCAGCAAGGACAAGTGTCCTCCTTTGCCAAAGCAAACACCACTCAGAACTGCAGTGGGGCCATGCAGGGGCCAAACCTAACAATCCAGCTGCATGGCAGGGTGATACCAAACAGGCCACATCCCAGTCACTCCAACAGGCACCGCTAGGGCTCCTGCCAGCTGCCCACATGGGCATAGGAACCAAAGGATGCCAGAGTCAGCACCATCCCAGGGGAAGACAGGGCACAGTGCTGCCCACACTGGCTGGACTGGCCCAGATCGACACACCAGTGGCTTTGGCTGTCTCCTAACTGTGCGTCTACGTGGGCTGGGTTTCTGTCTGGCTGACATGCCAAAGCTGCCCAACCTGTATTGGCACTGCCCAGGCACCTGGAGCTCCCTAGTGACAAAGCACAAAAAGGTAACAGAGCACCAGGACTCAACGACTCCGCAGGCTGGCCCCCATGGCAGCAAGAGCAAAGCCGAGCCTGCTGGCCCCACAGCAGCAGTGCAAGCCTGTTACCAGGGCAGGAGCATTTGGGGTAGGGTGGGGGGGGAGCCCTTCAGACACTCACAGCCTGTCTGTGTCCAGCCTGCAACACTGGATCCTTCACTGCTACACCTTCACTTGGAAACTCACCAAACAACTAACACCAAACACAGAACCTGTCCATCTGCTTCCTGAGGGGCTGAATGTCCCCAACCCTCTGATGCCAATAATTTCCCTGCCACCCTTCCGCTGAAAAATTCCGCTTTCAGACCTCTGGATAAATTACAGCTCCATCTAGGTGAAGCTTCTGAACTATAACTATAGGAGAACACCTGGTTAAGAGAGTTTTATTAAGGACTATCATGGAATTCCCCAGAGCAAAACCACTCCATGTACCCCTCAAAATTCCCACCCTGTAAGTTCCTGTTGATGAGTTTCAGCGTAGAATCAGGAGAAACAGAAAGAAAAGACCGTGTCCAGCACTTCCCTTCCACCCCTGCAATAATGAGCAAGTCATAATGGAACTAATGACGAATAATTTAATAAGCCTCCCTCCCTTGACAGAGCAAGGCGACCAGAAATACATGCCACACACCACGGGGCCAGACACAGAAGCCCTAGAGGCTATCGCTTCCTTGTGCTGGTTAAGTCTGTCTCTGAACCCTGTTTACCAGCTGCTCTAACATGGCTTCAAAACTGATGAAGTTGATCCCAACTGCCCTAAAATTCTTCCTGACCAGCTTCCTCTTAACTTAAAAACCTTTATTAAAAGCTTTATTAAAGCACAGTCTGCCCCGGGGACTCCAGCTGGAACCAAAAAGGCCACCCCAGAAGCCTCCATCTGGCTGTCGGGAGGCTGAGCTAGTTAAGAGGGTTTCACAGACCACAGGCTAAGAAGCCGAATCAGAAACTGTTGCTCTGCAAGTGGGCTGCAATCGCACTTAGAATCCCCAACCAGCAACTGCCACATCAATACCAACTACTCCAGTCGCCCAGCCTAGACATGTTTTTGAAATAAAGCACATCTTTGCAGGAGGACCGCCCGGGACCACCTTGGCATGGGTTGCTTTAAGGAGAAAACGCACTCCCCACTCGGAGCTGCAGGGGCCTGGTGCCATCGGGGAGCCGGATCTGCGGCGTTGGGGGTGGGGGTCTGAGAATGGACGCTAGAGACATAGGAAGTCAGGGCCCTGTCAGTATGTTCCCGAGCCACAAAAATGACCGAGGAGGGGGCGCCAGAGGAGGCTTCCAGCGGCCCGCAGCTCAGACGTGAAACTGTCATTTCACAGATGAGGATGTGAACGCAACTCTTAACACATATCAGAAGCTAAGGCAGGCGCGTCAGCCTCCTACACAATTAGTCTTCCCTCCGCGGTTACATAAGATGATGGATTATCTGTCCACCCATCCAACTTGCCCGCGCCGACCTCCCACCTGGGGCCATGGCCACGGCCGCCGCCCGGGCAGGAGTTCGGAAAGGAGAGGCCTGCTGAGAAGGAAGTGGCCGGAGGCTCGCGGAACTGCGCCTCGAGAGCACCCACGGGGCCATCGCGCCGAGCTGGGGCGACGGCAACGGGCCCGGGCCTGGGTGCAGCCCCCACGCAGCGCGGGACGCCGCCGCCCCCGCTCACTCCGACCCGGCTCCGGGGCCCCCGGGCCGGGCGCGCGGCTCGTGGTCCCCCGACGCCAAAGCGGGCGCACGGAGAGGCGCGCGGGGGCCGAGTAGGACCGTCGGGGCAGGGGACGCCCACCGGGGCCAGGGCTGGAGGCGGCGCGGGCGGCGGCGGGCTGAAGGGTTCCAGGCGGGGGAGGCCACCTGTGACCCGCCTGCGCCGGGCTTACCAAGTCCACAACTCGAGGTCCTGGCGGCCGCGCTGCTCAGACCCGCAAGGGCCCCGACCTCCTGCCGCCCTAGTCGGGCCCTAGCGCGCGGGCGACGCGGGGGCCCGGGCGCACCCGGAGCCGATTCAGCTGGGCGCTGGGAGCTCACCTTGTAGACATTTTCCGTGAGCCGGTGCATCTCCTCCGAGCGCGACAGCGACATGGTCCTAGGTCCTGGCTGCACCACAGACCAGAGCGGGGGCGCGGACGGCGGCGACGACGGCAGCAGCAAGGTGGAAAGGCGCGCGCAGACCCGGACTACAGAGCGCGGCTCCCGGCGGCTGCAGTTTTATTGTCGCTACAACCCCCGCCCCGCCGCAGGCCCCGCCTCCAGGCCCCGCCCCCGCCGCACCCGGATCACCGCCCCCGGCCGCCCGCCCCCGCCCCGCCCAGCTGGTGCTAGGCAACCACTAGGCCCCGCCCCCGCGCCGCCCTTCCCATTGGCGGGTTCCAGAGACGGGGGAGGGGGCGGGAGCAGAGGCGGGCCTGCTGTATGGCTGCAGGCAGCGATTGGCCGGCAACAGCTTCGATCCCAAGGGAGGAGGCGGAGGCACGGCGAGGGCTGGGGCCCCGAGAGCAGCCTGAAGGGGGCCCGGGCGACAGCCGGGCTGGGGGCGGGGAGGCGGAGGCGGGGTGGCGCAGGAAGCCGGAGCAGAAGGTGGGGGGAGAAACGCGGGGGGCGCCGCGGCGAGTGCGCGTGGAGGCGGCACTTCGCGAAGTGGCTCTGCAGGGCTGCGGGTCCGGCCGGGGCTCGCGCTGCGGGGAGGTAGGGTCCAGGCGGGAAAGAGAGGGTTGCGGAGTGGAAGGATCAAGCCTCTCGGACGCCGGGCGACAATGGCCGGCGTGGTGGCAAGAGCCAAGGGCTCGGCGCGGGAGCAGCCGGTGCGGCCGCGCACCGTCGCAGGTGAGTCAGCCAGGCAGGCGGCGACCCCCGGCCAGCCCTCTGGGACGGAGAACCTGGGGGATTAGACCCCGGTGAGGACCCGGTAGAGAGCGGGACCCTGGACGCCGGAGCGGGGAGACTTGGGGAGCGCTCTAGGAGAGGATCGGGAGGCAGGACCGTGTAGCGGTGTGGACTCTGCGCAAGGACTCTGGAGCTAGTGGGTGGCGCTCGAGCTGGGATCCCGGGGAGGAGAGGACTCTGGGGGAGAAGGGTTTGCGGAAGAGGACCCTGGGGAGGAGGGTCTGGAGAGAAGCAAATGGGGGTTGGGGAGAGGATCCTGCCAGAAGGACTAGGAGAGGGATTGGGGGGACCCGGAGGGAGGGAGAGGACCCTCATGGGGTCAGTGCGCTTATTGGGGGAGAGCCTCTACGGGAGGAAGAGTCTAGGGAGGTAGGAGAAGAGAGCCTGGGAGCCTGTGGGATGGCAGACGCTGGGGAGGGGACTTTGCAGAGGGATTGATTGAGTCAAGAGTTGCTTCTGTGTTTTGTTGCAGTTTGGCCGGGGTCGCGTTGGAACCCACCACCCTCAATATATGGGGCGGGCGTCCTACTCACTGAGCCACAGGCGCTGCCCCTGCCTCTGTGTTTCAGGAGGGTCCTGCTCCAGCAGCCACTTGTGGAGTCTCCTCAGGGAGCTGACCAAGGTGGCACATGGGGTTCCCAGGACAGTCCCCTTGGGGAAATATTTACATAAATTAGACTAACATAGAAGAATTATTTGCTTTACTTCATAAAACACCAGATCTGAGTGTTTCCTTTTAATTAAACCTGACATTGTCCTCAGCGTCCCATCCTTGGAAAATCAGTCACTCATTCATTCCTTTGACAAGTACAGGCACCCAGGAGACAGATACGCAGGACATGCCAGAGCTCCAGGCAGATGGCCAGGGCCTGGCCAGGCCTGAGCGCACAGGCGCTGCTCTGTGTGGGTAGGAAGAGAGGCAGCCCTGTGCCCCTCCTATGGCTTAGCCTCCTGCCTGCCCCTCACCAGTGTTTTAGGCAGATCCTGGGTATTTATTTTCTGGGATTCTTTTGTTTGGGACGACAGAAAACCAGCCCAGATTGGCCCTGACAAACCAGGCCTGAGTCAGTGGCATCCTTCCGGCCCCTTACTCCCTTTCCCCTGGAACAGTGCTCCACTTTACACTGCCCTAGGACTGACCAGGTGGGCCGAGGGCAGAAGCAAACCTGGTCAGCCTGAAGGACAGTTGAGTGCTGGAGGGTGACAGATAGAGGTGGGCAGGAGAACATAGTAGAGGGAGGGTTGTTCCCCTGAACTTGCTTCCATCAGCCACAAGACAGGAGAGGGACCAACTCAGAGTCCAGTCTGCTTCGCAGTGATCTCAGTCCCTGGGCATGGCAGCTGGAACAGAAGAGACCGCTCCTACAGGTGCAAATGGTGGGAGACTTAGCACCAAGGAAGCGCGTGTGGTTGACTGCAGGTATAGAGCCAAGCACAGCCAGGTGCTCGTGCCTGGGGATGGAGAGAAAGACACACATCGTACCCTGCCTGGTACCTGTGCTGTACCACCAGCCTCCAGGGGGGTCTGCACCAAGAATGTGCCTCTGTCTGTAGAAGGAGGTTCTGGCCCCAGGCTGGACTTTCCCCATGTCCCCTGATGCCTTTCTGGCTTGTCCAGAAGCCCCTTTACATGATACAGGTGTCTGAGTGGGGGCCAAGTGCCAAGGGTAAGAACTCCAGTCTGAGAGTGGACAGGCTGGCCGCCAGCCTGATGGCAGCTCACGGTGGCACTAGGAGGCACTCTTGCCAGGACACCTTTCTGTTTTGGAGACATTCAAAGCCCTTTACAAATCCCCCTCGTTCCTTCTCCCTGTGACTTTGAGAATACGTTAGGCAGCCGTGAAATATGATTACTTTCCGAAGGTTTGGCCATGTGGCTGTAAAGTATGGCCTGGACTTGGGATCACACCCAGCCTCTCCACGGCAGGAAAGAGGAAGCAGGTGTGATGGTGGAGAAACCTCACCTTTTGAAACTTGGAAGGAATAGCAAAAGTGACATCACCAGCTGACCAAGGCCATCATACCCTCCAGACCTGCTGTCTTCACCTCAGACCAGGAGTGGGGTGGCGGGAGTCTCACAAATCCAGACTCTGGGGTGGGGGGTGGGAGGAGATTTCCGTAAATGAACAGCTCCGGGAGAAACACTGAGAGAGGAGGCAGGCAGTGTCTTCATGCTGCAAGTTTTCCTTCTCACTTGCGATTGTCCACCCTACCCTGGACACATGTGGGACCAGGGAGGACAGTAGCTATGGAGGTCCACAGCATTCCAGCTCCAGACTGGAGCACAGGTGCCGGTGCACACAAGCTGCCCAGAGGCAAAGGTGACTTCAGATCAAGAATCTGGCCCTGCTGAGCTGCCAATGCTGACCCTGGGTCAGCCAGCACTGGGATGGGCAACTCAGGAGGAAAGGGCTGGAAGCAGGAGCATAAATGTGCCCGCCTTCATCAGCTTATTTTTAGTTGTGTTATGTAAGTGGCTTCATCTCAACGTCACATGGGGGGGGTCTCAGATTTAATTACAGGATGACAGCCTTTGCTTCTCAAGCAAGCTGTTCTACTGGCAAGGCAGGCGCAGGGTTTGTGAGTTTCTGCTAAACAGAAGGAGCCTTTCTGAGGTGTCCACCCCGCAGAGCTTGCACTTTCTTCACCTCCATCACCCTCTTCCTGACCAGCCTGACCCAGCTTTGCCCGAGTCTTGCCTGAGTGAGTAGCCTGCATCCAAGGTCAGGGGACGTTCTGTGCCATCTGGGGAGCTCGCTCCCCACCACCCTGCCTGCCACCTTCCTGCTTGGCAGCTTCGCCTTTTCTCTAAGAGAAGGATCCACCCAATCAGGGCTCCTCTCCCTTTTTCACTCCTAGATTAAAGCTCTTATGATCGTAACCAGAAAGTTCCAGAGCAGGAGACATGGGAAGGTGCTGGAGCCCTGTCAGGCAGCTTCCTTTCTCCTCCCCCTCCCATCCTTGCCCCTTGCTTCTCCTGCCACCACAGGTGCTGTGAACTGGGCCCGGGTCACAGGGTAAAACTGTCCACAATGTGTCTCGAGTGTGGTTCTCCCACTTCTGGATGGGGTGACTGGTCCTGCATTCTTCCCAATGTCATCAGCAAGAAAGCACTGTGCCTGAAGCTCGGGAGTCCTGCTCCCTGCAGGCTAGAGACCACTACGGCCATGTCCAGTGCACTTTGGTTCTGCCCAAAGTAGAAGACGGGGGCATGAAGGACAGTGATCTTTGACACTGACAAGCCCAGTGTGGGCTTAGGGAGGGCTCTGCTCCTGGGCAGGCTCTGCAGCCTCTGGGAGCGGAGGGTGCAGAGCAGGGCTGGGCAGACAGGGTGGAGGCATAAAGGAGAGTGAAGAGCTCCAGGAACCGCCCCAACACGTGGCTGGTCCTCAGTGAGTCTTAGAAATGATTGGGATGGTTATTGGTTAGACAGGGCATTTCTAAAGAGGGTCCATGTGCTACCTACAAAGTCCCTCTGGAGGCTGACCTTTTGAAAGGGAGGGTACTGACCCTGCCCCTTCTGCTGGCTGCACACAGTGACTCTCTCCTAAGAGCATAGTGTGGAGAAGGTGACCTGCCCCAGGCAGGTGACCATGCAGCATCACCAGTGGGGGCCATGTGGGCAGCGTGGACCCCTGATGGGATTTGACAAGAAGGGCACTTCCACTTCAGTGGCCTCCTGAAAACTCATAATCTCCATCTTGTGAGAGAGACATCAGGTGAATCTCAGCAGGGCACAGTCTGTGAATCACCTAGCCAACGTGCCCCCAAACTGCCAAGGTCATAAACACCAGTAACGTCAGAGCAACTGTCCCAGCCAAGAGGAACCCAAGGAAATGAGAGGACTCACTGTCCTGTGGGATCCTGGGACAGAAAGCGGACTTTAGGGGACACTGAAGGGCACACAGCATGGACTGTAGTTAAGGCAGCAACGCTGGCTCCTTAACAACAAACCAATGGCAACAGCACGTCAACACGGGAGATTGGTGTCTGAAATTCCTGTGTAAACTACAACCGCTCTGGAATTAAGCTTATTATGGGGATGGGCAGCGGTCCTGGCACAAGCCTCCACTTTGGCTTACTGGGGGTCTGTAGGCACCTGTGCCTCACCCTGTATCTGGTCCTTGCTCTGGGTCCCCTCTGTCTACTGTGTGGTCACCAATGGAGCACTTGTCCCAGTAACCAGGTGCTGCTGGTCACAGACAGCACCTGTGACTTAGGGGCTGGTGTGTGGGCCTGGCCAGCGGCGGCACCGGCCCAGTGGAACCGGTGCCATGAGGCCATCCAAGCCCTGCTGCCAGGAGTGGCCCTCACCAGCCTCCCCAGGCTGCTTCAGATCCATGTGCCCTCAACCTGGTGTGGTTCAGAGGCTATCCTCTCTGGAAACATCTGTGGGCCATGTTTAGAGGCCCCAGGCAACCGTGATGTTCCCTTCTTTCCTGGGGGGATGGCTGGCCTGGGGAGGAGGTCAGCAAAGAGGGGGGTCTGTCTCAGACGAGGCCTGCCCCACGCAGTGGGGTGCCTTGGTATGGCCTCTCAGGGCCCCCTCCTGACCAAGCTGCAGGGGTCCAGCCTCAGCCCATGTAGTGCTGTGGACTAGAAAGTTCCACAGTGTTTCTACTGACCAGGCCAGGAGGGCCTGAAGGTGCGGCCTCGCTGCCGGGCTCCCCTGCTGCAGGGTGGGTGGCGGGAGGTTCCCCAGCAACGGCCCCTTATATAATCTGGCGCACCGTGGCGTGACTCCAGGTGCCCGTGGGAGGCAGCGTGGGGGCGGGTGCAGGGGCGCGAGCAAGTCTCAAAGTTTCACTCGGGTGTTTCTCCCCCTCTTATATTCCAGCGTCATCCTGCGTCTGCCAGCTCGGTCACCCACTTGCTTATTAGAATACATCAACGACAAAGCAGATTTAAGTAGTTGAGGCAGGTGACAGGCCTCCAGGGTACCCCGTACCTGGCCCAGGTGAGGCAGGGAGGGCTGGGGTCAGAGGTAGGAGGCAGTGGGCAGTGCTGGCCACTCATCTGGAGTCAGGGAGGTGGGATCAGGCAGCCGTGAGCTGGTGTGCAGGAAGACACAGCCTGTGTTACAGGCGAGGACTCCCAGTGCCACGGGCACAGACACACAGCCACGTTCCTCACCTGGGCCCCCCTTGGGCACTGGGGGTTTGGGTGGCCACCCTGCTCTCCGCTTCTCATCAGTACAGTTACTCTTCACTCAGCCCTGAGGGCATTTTCTCATCACCCTGCCTCTTACACGATGAGATGCCTGAGTGAGCTGAAAGGCATTTTTGGATGGGCGTGGAGGGAATCTGACATTAGAGGACACCTGGGAAGCAAGAGCTGAGCCTGTTCCTGCAAGTCCTCCTGGGCGGGGGGCAGCACAGCCTGATCTGCGGGGAGCACCTGCAGGAAGCACATCTCAGGCTGCCAGGGAGAAGCCCGCCGTCTCCGAGCTGCACCGCAGATGGCTTCCCCGCCCGGCTTGGCTGCTTCTAATTTCAGCTGCTAGAGGCTCTACTCTCTCTCTCTCTCTTTTATTCCATGTTTATTTAAAGCCGGATTTTGAAATGTCGACTTCAGCCCTGAAATCTGACTTTTTCTTGCCGCAGGTCCTCAGACCCTACTTGGGAGGCAGATGGAAGGGCAAGTGTGAAGGCAGAGAGCCCCACGGTCCACACTGCATGGCAGACACCAGGAGGGTCGGCCACATGACCTTGACAGACAGCCAGTCATTGGACCCCACTCGGGATGCAGAGGGAAGGGCAAATGTGACATTTCACCCCCAGGCCAACCAGATTTCTGCCCCACTGTCCATGCCATGTGACAGACACAAGTGTCCCTGTGAGACAGCCCTGTCAGGATGGCCCCAGTGGAACACAGGCACCTGGAGGAAGTACTTCCTGCCTCAGTACCAGCTGTTGAACTTGAGAAGGTTCCTGGGCCTCTCGTGGGTGGTCCGGGCATGTCACCCAGAGGTAGGACAGAGGCCAGGTCAGGGGATCCCACCTGGGGGGCAGCGTTACATGCTGGGTGCTGGCAACCCCCGCACCCCCCACCCCCACACTCTTCCCTCACCTCACCCAAGAGCCATGTACTGTTTCTTCTCCACTGGGGACTGACAACACCAGGAAGGACCTTCCATCTGCTAGTGAGGTGCTGAGGCCCCAGCCTGTCCTCTGAGTATTTGTACGGTGTCAGACCACGGGGCAGCTGGCGCCCTCTGGCCCATGGCGATGTTGGGGGCTTACGCTAAGACCCTGGGCCCTCTCCTTTGAGATATAACTTCCCTCAGGCCCTGGCCAGTTCACCTGGAACATGCTTTTCCTGATAGAAGGGGCATCTTAGAGAACTGGACAGGGTGACAGGGCCAGCCAGGGAGCAAGAGCAGGGTAGGCACCTGCAGGACAAAGGGGCCTGTTTGCCCAACTGGAGGCTCCTGGAGCCCCTGGTGGGAGGCTGGGAACTGCAGGGACTGCAGGGTCTGAGATGGAGCTATGTGGCCCCAGGCCCAGGGCAGGTGGGGGCGGCCAGGAGCAGCTGGCCCAAGGCAGGGTGAACATGACAATGCCAGCCAAGCCAGTCTCCAGCTGAATTAGCACCAGAGGGGTCGGGGGGGGCAGGTCTGATGAGAGCCAAGCCATTTCTACAGAGCACTGCAGACTACCACCAGAGCCTCTGTGTCCTGGAGACACGGGGCATGTGCCACGGTGGCTTCACTGGTACACTTGGCCAGAAAGCACGATTTTGAGAAAAATTATTTGAGTGCTAGGCTTGAGATTAGCATTTCATCTGGCAAGTTCCCTTCTTTTTTTCCATCTCACAAACTTGGAAGACACAAAAGTCTTATAGAGGGTCATGGAAAACTAGCTATCTCCTAGCTGTCCTGACGAAAAGGATGTTCCACCGCGGGAGGGAGAGATAATACTCTACATAGATTCTGGTGACATTTCACCCCCCAGGCCAACCAGATGTCGTTCCACTGCCCTCTAGAACGAGGGTTATGCGAAGTGAGGTTTGGTGGCTTGGCCCCTGGAATCCACTGTTCATACTCACCCAGATTTTGAGATTTCTCTGGGGCTGCAGGAGCCAGCAAAGTCCTTTGTGCAGCCTCTGGGCACAGTGTTCAGAGTTTGGATTCAGCTGCAATTGTCCTTCATTATCTGGCCCATAGAGGTCACCGGGAAAAGCTCAGTGCCCGGGGGTGGGGGTGGGGGTGGGGTGCAGTGTGGTGCGAGTCAATGCTGCTTTCAGGGAAGTTGAGTTGTTGATTTCCAAGTGGCTTTGAGCAGGGCAGGGTCCCAGAAAGGTGTTAATTGCTGGAGGAAAGTCCTGTGGCTGCAGGGAACCTGCCCTCACACTTGGGCTTGTATTCTGTGGTGCACCCTGCTCTGCAGGGAAGTGGCCTCCAGCAGAGTGGCCCCCCACCTGACTCGCCAGGGAGGGCAAGGTGACCTTCACTGCCACCTGGTGGACAGCCTGGACAATAGCGGCTGGCGTGGATCAGTGTCGCAGAGCTTCACGGAGGCCCAGGGTGGACAGGCCACAGGGAACAGGTATGTGGCAGCAGGGACGGACCCCAGTGGTCCCTGAAGCTGGGTGGCTGGCAGGTGGTGCACAGATGGCCTGGGTGTACAGGACAAGGCTGGAACCCTGGACTCTGCCTGACCTGGGCAGAGCAGAGTCATAGACCTTCCCAGAGTCTGTTCCTCGCCCTGTGTGTGAAGTGGTGACCACAGACACACAGAGTGGCCCTGCTGGGGGTGAGGGGGACATGTGAGGGTGATAAGCTTAGCTCTGCAGGAAAACTTGTTCCTGTGGGGTTTTCAGAAGGCCTTGTGAGATCTTTTTCTTTTTAATTGAGGTAAAGTTCAAATAACATGAAATTAATCATTGAAAAGTGCCCAGTTTTGTCCTTCCAGTGACACTTAAGACATTTTCATCCCACAGAAAGGAGACTCCATGGTCACTCCCCAAGGTCCCACTCCCAGCCCCAGGCAGCCACCGTCTGCCTTTGGTCCCTGTGACTAGGGCCACACACGTGGCTTCTGCACTGAGCGAGCAGCCCAGGTGCCTCCACGCTGTGGCGAGTGTCAGAGCTTCATTCCCGTGGCTGACCTGCCACCCCAGGGTGGACACGTGGCATCCCTGTGCATTCGTCTGTTGGTGGACTCTGGGCGCACACCTCAGATGGGAATTGCTGGTGTACGTGTCTGTTCTCTGAGGAGCCGCCACACCGTCCCCACTGGCCGCGCCATTCTCCACTCCCACCAGCAATGTGACATTTCACCAGCATTTATTTTTCCCTTTCTTTGTCGGTTTGTGTTTTGTTTTTTATTTTTTAAGTCACAGTGCTGTGCAGTGGCATCTCTTGAGGTCTGGACCTGCGCCTTCCTGGTGACTAGCAGTGGGGGCTCCTCCCACGAGTGTCTGCAGAGGGCTCAGGACTCTTTCCAGAGTCCTGCTGTCTTGGCTTCACTTCTACCACAGAAGCGGGCCTCTCGGAGGTTTTTGGATACAACCGAGGCTTCCCCAGCTACACGGGGCAGCTTCTCCCCAGGTAGACCTTCAGAAGTGGCAAGGACAGCCACACTGACACCCACGAGGGGAACTGCTCTTGACTGCCTTCAAGACTTTCAGGACTGAAGGGCCCTGAGCTGTTGCCACCAGGCTGTTAGTAGAGAGGTCCTGCGTCCCTCGCCTGCCCGGGGCTCTTAGGGAAACGACATGATGGATGCCCTGGATGCCACCTGCACACCGTGTGGGTGTGGACCCCTGCCTGGCTGAAGGGCTGTGGCCAGCACACTCCCACTGGGCCACCACCCACAGGACAGGTGGGGCACTGGGAGGGCGACAGAGGCCCAGGACATGCAGAGCTTTCCCAAAGCCACAAGACTGAGCTGGGGGGAAGCCGGGACACTTCCTTGGTAGGAGGCAGCTGCACTCACCATGCCTGGCATTTGGGGGCCTAAGAGACCCCAGCATAAATGGGATTTGTTGACATGTCAATAGGTGATTGGGTCTCTGGGCAGGCTGGAGAGAACTTGAGAATACTGAAAAGGGCCTCCAGAGCCTGCCCGGCCCAAGGCCCAGCAAGTTCCACCTGACAGCAGACCCCACACTGGCCCCACACCTGGCCACACTGACCTTCGTGTCACTACCATCACTGCCACCCCCCACTGTGGCTCTCCCACCTCCAGTCAACTCCCAGGCAAGGGCAGCCTCCCACAGGCCTTGGAGGGGTGTCAGGCCCTTCCCTCCCCCAGTGGCGTCCCCACCAAACCCCTACTCTGCAGATATCTGCTGATGACTATCTGCCTCCCCCATGGGGATAAGCCTGTGAGCCTGCCCTGTGCTCGGGCTCCTAGGGACCCTGCATCCCTCCCTGACCCTGTAGCTGCACATGGGCTGACTCGGATGGCTCCCAAGCTTACCCTTCTGTCCAGACCTCTTTGCCAAGCTCCAAATCTGTGGCTCTAACTGCTCCTGACAGGCCTGACGCGGCCCCTGCTGGATCCCATCTGGGGTTGTGGTCCCACCCCATACCCATTCATGTGAGGCTGGGGCCTGGGAGCCTTTTCTGTTTCCACTTCCTTCACTTTCCTGCCCCGACTGATAGCCCAGCCCAGCCCACTCCTGATTCTCATCAGCTCTGAGCTCCTAAATCTCTCTCACATACCTGCATCAGTGGCGCCCATTGCCTGACACTTCCATGCCAGACCTGGGGGACAGTCCCTCTCGTCCATCCAAACCAGGCTCCACACCCAGCAAGGCTTTCCAAGAGCAGATCTGACCTGTGGCTGCAGTGCAGCACCTGTGGTGGCATCTTTTGCTCCAAGGACAAAGACCGGGTCCTTAGCACAATGCAATGTCCTGCACACAGGTCCCCTCACTGACCTCCAGCCACCAGGTGGTACAGAGCCTCTGCCTCCCCACAACAGGGCCAGAAGCTGAAGCCCCATTCCCCGTGGTGTTTTGGGGACTGTGGGTGACTGTGCAGGCCTCCCTGCCCTTCCCTCTGCACCAGCTGCTGGAGGCATCCAGGGGAAGGCACAGGCTCAGCCCCTGCTCAACCCTCCTTCCTGCCACTCCCCTGCCTTGGCTCTCTCCCCTGCCTTGTGCTTATGTCTGCCGGGGTGGGGAAGGTTGGGGTTTACAGAGATGCCCCAACGTTTGTGTTACATAGATTCCAATTTTCTGTTGAAAATCCCCATCTTTTAATTTACTTTCTCCATGGTTTTCTGTATTTAAGCAAAAACACACCACTTATAGATTTTTCTTTCTCTTTTTTTTTTTTTTGTAGAGACAGAGTCTCACTTTATCGCCCTGGGTAGAGTGCCGTGGCGTCACACTGCTCACAGCAACCTCCAACTCCTGGGCTTAGACGATTCTCTTGCCTCTGCCTCCCGAGTAGCCGGGACTACAGGCGCCCACCATAACGCCTGGCTATTTTTTGGTTGTAGTTGTCATTGTTGTTTGACAGGTCCGAGCTGAATTAGAACCCGCCACTTCTGATGTATGTGGCTGGCGCCCTAGCCGCTGAGCCACGCTTGTAGATATTTCAAAGTTCTCTTTTGCTACTTTCAACATCTAGATCACCTAGATTATTAAATTATCTGTTTCCACTGATGATTTTTCCTTGGTTTTCAGTCTAGGTTTGGTTTTTTTCCCTTGGTTTTCAACATCATCTGACTATAGATGTCATTGAAGACTGTGGAGCGACCACATCAAGGCTCAGCAGACTTCAGCCCATAGGCCAGCTGCTTGTTCTTGTAAATAAAAGTTTTATTGTGATATAGCCATGTCCACACGTTCACATGTCATCTGTGGTTCCTTTTGCCCTAGGACAGCAAAGTTCAGTAGACAGAGGCCACTCTCACTGCCTGGCTCTTTAAGGAAAGAAAAAGTTTCACATCTCCTCCTGAGTTCCAACACAGGGCCCAGCCTGTCCCCTGCAAGGAGGCTGACCAACTGCCTTCCCCCTGGTCAGGGACTGAGCTGAATTGGGCATGAACTATGGTCATGCCCTTCCCCCAAAATACCATAGGGAACAGGAACTTCAGCTTCTAGCCCCACTCTGGGGAGGCAGAGGCTCTGTACCACCTGGTCACTGCACAGCTGGGCCAGTGGCTAGAGGTCAGTGAGGGGATCTGTGTGCGGGCCATTGCATGTAGGCCATGCTAAGGACCCGGTCTTCGTCTTTGGGCCGAGGACGCCACCATAGGGCTGCACTGAATCAGTCTGTCTCTGGACTGCTTCTGTTTCTAGAGGCCTGACAGGAGCTTGAGGGGAGCCCTGGACCTTGGCCCTTCATGGGGCCTTGTCTCTCAGCACTGAGATGTGGACAGCTCTGCTCTGCCTCCCCAAAGTCTCACATTAGCTTTTTTTTTTTCATTGAGACAGAGTCGCTGTTACCCTGGTGACCTCAGGCTCAAGCAATCCTCCTGCCTCAGCCTCCCAAAGTGCTGAGATTACAGGCACCACCACCCACTGCCCTGGCCCCAGTAGCTCTTTACCACCAAATATTCATTTTATTTATTTTGAGACAGCCTCAAGCTGTCACCCTGGGTAGAGTGCTCTGGCATCACAGCTCACAGCAACCTCCAATTCCTGGGCTCAAGCAAGTCTCCTGCCTCCATCTCCCAGGTAGCTGGGACTACAGGTGCCTGCCACAACGCCCGGCCATTTTTTGGTTGCAGCTGTCATTGTTCTTTGGCGGGTTGGGACTGGATTGGAACCCGCCAGCTCGGGTGTATGTGGCTGGCGACTTAACCGCTTGAGTCATATACGCTGAGCCAGCACCAAGTATTCAAATCTTCTCCAAGACTTGCCTTCAAGTCTTCGTTCCTATCATGACCCCTCAGTTCTCCATCCTGTTGTTAAACCCGGACTGGCTGCTGGAGACCTTGTCGTATCTGAGGGGCTCTCCTCTGGGAGTCTCCGCCCCTTTTGCTGCTTCTGCAGCTCTCTGATGCCACGAGAGACGTGATTTTTAGATATTTGTCTGGCTTTTCCAGTTCTTAGTGAGAGCGACAATCTGCATAAAGATCCCCCCCACCCCAGTTGGAAGCCTGTTTCCCGAGTTAAAATTTTTAATTCAATTTGTGGTTGTTCATCACTACTAAATAGAAATACTTAATTTTGCACATTGACCTACTATTCTTTGACTTTGCTAAACTTTCTAATTAGTTCTAGATTTTCTGTAGATTCCTTTGAGATTTTCTATGTAGATAGATTTACTGTGTCTCAATTTATCACAAGTAGAGACAGTTTCATTTCCTCCTTCCCAATATATGTGCCCATTATTGCTCTTCCTTTCTTCCTTTCTTTCTTTTTTTTTTTCTGCTGCCCTCGGTAGAGTGCTGTGGCATCACAGCTCACAGCAACCTCACACTCTTGAGCTTAAGCGATTCTCCTGCCTCCACCTTCCAAGTAGCTGAGACTACAGGTGCCCACCACAATGCCCAGCTATTTTTTGTTGCAGTTATTTTTGTTGTTCAGCAGGCCTGGGCCGGGTTCGAATCCTCCAGTCTCAGCGTATGGGCCGGCGCCATAACTGCTGAACTACGGGCACCGAGCCTATTGTTCTTTCTTTCTTTCTTTCTTTTTTTTTTTTTTTGAGACAGAGCCTCAAGCTGTCACCCTGGGTAGAGTGTCGTGGCATTACAGCTCACAGCAACCTCCAATTCCTGGGCTCAAGCGAGTCTCCTGCCTCTGCCTCCCAAGTAGCTGGGACTACAGGCAC
>CAUYON010089429.1:0-18214 GCA_963573935.1 Arctocebus calabarensis | reverse complement strand
AAAAAAAAAAAAAAATGTTGTCCTTCATGTTCTGCTCACCATTTCTTCCTGTGGGATCTCCAGTAAAGGTAGACTCTGGTCCGTTCCCTCAGTATTTCATCTGGGCTGTACTTTCTCACCTGGAACTTCTTCCTCTATTTGGAACCATCTGATTACAGGTGCCTCTAGTCAGCCATCTGGCCTACCTGCTGCTCCTGTGACTTCACAATTGGTTTAAATTCTTCATCTAGGAAGTTGGCTATCTGGTCTTTCCTAAAGATGGTTTCTTTCTTTCTTTCTTTCTTTCTTTCTTTCTTTCTTTCTTTCTTTCTTTCTTTCTTTCTTTCTTTCTTTCTTTCTTTCTTTCTTTCTTTCTTTCTTTCTTTCTTTTTCTTTCTTTCTTTCTTTCTTTCTTTCTCTCTCTCTCTCTCTCTCTCTCTCTTTCTTTCTTTCTTTCTTTTTCCTTCCTTCCTTCCTTCCTTCCTTCCTTCCTTCCTTCCTTCCTTCCTTCCTTCCTTCCTTCCTTCCTTCCTTTCTCTCTTTTTTCCTTTTGAATTGACCATATTTTCCTATTCTTAGCATGATCAGAAATTTCTTTTTCTCTGAAATCTGACCATTTGAATTTCTAACAATTCTAAGAAATTCTTGAAATCAGATTATCTTTTTTCTCCAGAGCTTGCTGATTTTCATTTTTGATTTTAGCTTGTGGCAGAATTTGTTTGTGCTGATGAAAGCTGTAGTGTAAACTTACTCCTTTTCATGTCTTTTTTAAACCTTTGCCTCCCCTGGACATTCATGATGGTTTTCTAAATTTCCTACATATATTTAGAATGTTCTAAACTTTAAACATCTGAATCCCAAAATGGGAAAAAGGAAAAGGGAAAGGAAGGGGGGACAAGGAAGGGGGCACTGACCCCTTCAAATCTTCAGGAAGATTGGCTGCCTCTCATGTGTCCGAATGTCCAACATCAGAAACAACAAATAGCAATCTAACACAATTCCCCATTTTCAGAGGACAGAGTCCTTTTTGGCCACCCTGGCTCCCACACGCTGCCTCTAAACTACTCCAGGAATAAGTACACAGCTGCCTGCCATGTGGTTTATTTTCTTTCTGTCAGCTAAAATTGACTGAAATTAACCACAGTTTATTACCTAGGTCTTCTCCTGGAAGTTGTAATCCTTCAAATACACTCCACAGTTCTAAGAAGTTTAATAGTTGTATAACACAGATTCTGCCAGAGCAATTGTCAAAGTGGGGAGAAGAAATTTTGGTATTTTTCACTCTACTGCTATGCCAGAGTCCTCACCTTCTCTATTTCATTCATTTTTGCTCTCATCTTTTTTCTTTCTTCTGCTAACTTTGGTCTTGTTTTATTTTTCTTTCTTTATTTCTTTGAAGTATAAAGTTATTTATTTGATATCTTTATGTTCCTGTTTATCACTAGAAAGTTTTCTTTTGGTACCATATTTGTACTTCCTGAATTTTGATATATTTTATTTTCATATTTCTCAAAATTTTTTTCTTGGTTTTCCTTTGGGTATATTCTTTGACCCATTAGGTTTCAGGAGAGTGTTGTTTAATTTTTTCATATTTTTTAGTTTTTTGGTTTTCTTTCTGTTAAACTTATACCCACTGTGATCAAAAAGCTTACTTGATATAACTTTAACCTTTTCTATTTGTTAAGTCTTATTTTGTGCCTCACATATGCTCTGTTATGGACAATGTTCTGTGATTATAAATGATGGTATCCTCCTGCATGGCATGTTCTGTATATATCTGTTATGTTAATTTGGTTAATAGTGTTATTCAAGTCTGCTCTTTCTTTAATTTTCTGTCTGAATGACTGATTCATTGTTGAGAATATTGTAGTCTCCTATATTATTGTATAGCTACTTATTTCTCCTTTTAGTTCTGTTAATATTTGCTTTAGGTGCATTGATGTTAGGAGACTATATTTATACGTGATATGTCTTCTTGATGAATTGCCCCTTTTATCGTTATATAATGATTTTCTTTGTCTCCTGTGATAGTTTTTTACTCCAAGTTAATTTTGCATAACAGTATGGCCACTCCTGTTCTCTTTTTGTTATGTTTAGTAAAATGTCTTTTCTCATTCCTTTACTTTCAGTCTATGTGTGTTCTTAAAACCGAAGCCATTATCTTATAGATAGCTTATGGTTGGATCTTGTTTTTCAGCCATTCAGGCACTCAGGTCTTTTGATTAGAGAATTTTATATTTAAAGTAATTATATTTTAGGTAAGAACTTCCTTTCATCATTTTGTTAATTTTTTTGTCCATTTTATACTTCTTTTGTTCCTTTCTTCTCTTGCAATCTTCCTTTGGGATTTGATTTATTTATTTATTTTTGTAGTGGTATGCTTTAATTCCATTTTCTTTCTTATTTTTTTGGAAATCTGCTATAAATTTTTCTTTGTCATTACCATGGTATTTACATAAATCATCTTAGAATATTCTATTTTAAGCTGATAACAATTTAACTTCTTTCACATACATTCTATACACTTACTTCTCCTTACACATGCATTTTATGTTACCTTCTGACTTTCAACCTTTATAATGGGATTAAAAGCGATTTGCATACCATTATAGAACATTAGATTATTCTGTGTTTGTATATTGGTATTTTCCTTAGACAGTGAGTTTTATTCTTTAGTGTACTCTCATAGTTCTATTTAGCATCTTTTTATTTAAACCTGAAGAACTCCCTTTAGCATTTTTTGTGAAACAGGTCTATTACTGAAGAAATCTAACAGCTTTGGTTTGTTTCGGAAGGTCATTAATTTTGCCTTTATTTCTGAAGAGCAGACTTGCCATGCATACTATTCTTAGTTAGCAGGGGTTTTTTGTTTATTTGTTTTCTTTTAGCACATTGCATTTATTATCCTACTCTCCCTTTACCTGCTATTTAGATTATTCTCCATAAGATAAACTGGTGCTCCAGGATAATTTACGTTCTTTATCCTGGTAAAAACATTTAAATTTAAACAAAAATATAAACTGAAAATTACCCATATTACATTGTTAAGTGGAAAAAAAAGCCAAGTGTACAGCACGTTAAACATCGTGATCACATTTTTACAAGTGATAATGAATAACGTTTATAAATGATCCCGTGTGTGTGTGTGTGTACACAGGGAGGCATATCTGACTTCATATGAATAGAGAAAAGACATGGCAGATTTCAAATACAAAAGTTGAGAATGGATGCCTCTGAGTAGAATGTTTGGGAAGTATAAGAAAACAGAGTTTTACTTCTGCTATTTCTGAGTTGGAATTTTCAGGCAGAAGCAATATAAAACCAAAGAAAACTTTGCTTAAGCAATAAATAAATATACTGGCTCATTTAATAGGAAGGTTAAAAGAAATCTGGGCATTTGGGTTGAATGAGTCAGTGACTCAATTATGGTATCAAAGAACCATGTTCTTTGCTTTTCTTCTGTCATTCACTGTCCACATCACTTCTCATGACTGTGAGATAACTGCCAAAAGCAGCAAGGACTCTACCTTTTTTCAAGAATGATAGAAATTCTCTATCCATTTAAGAATAAGTATCCCAGGGCGGTGCCTGTGGCTCACTGGGTAGGACACCAGCTCCATATACCAAGGGTGGCCGGTTTGAACCTGACACTGGCCAAACTGCAACAAAAAATATTTGGGTATTGCCTGTAGTCCCAGCTACTTGGGAGGCTGAGGCAAAAGAATTGCCTAAGCCCAGGAGTTGGAGGTTGCTGTGAGCTGTGATGCCACAGCACTCTATCGAGGGCAATAAAGTAAGACTCTGTCTCTAAAAAAATAAAAGAAAAGAAAAATAAAAAAAGAATAAGTTCCCCAGAAGTCCTACTTTTGTGTTTCAAGGCTAAAACTTGGTGACATAGTGAATAGTTAGCCAATCACTGAAGGGCTTTTGGCACTGAACTTCAACCAGCCAGTCTTTTCCCTTGATGTTAAGTCAGATCCATAAACCATTTTGCTTGCACTCAACCAACATGTCTGCCATTATATTGTTTATCCTTATTATTATACAATAAGCATGTATTACCTTTAGATTAGAATAAACTATTAGAATATTATGAATAGTGATGATAATTTTTTGCATGTTTGACAGGCATGCAATAGATTATAACTATGAAAGCCTGGGTGTGGTGGCTCACACTTGCAATCCTGGCTCTTTGGAAGGCTGAGGTAGTTGGAGTGGGAAGGGAGGGGTATGGGGAGGGGGTAAATGGTGGGACCACACCTATGGAGGATATGGCAAGGGCACAAGTCAAATCTATCAAGTGTAGAACATTAATGTCTTAACACAATAATCAAGTAAATGAGGCAAAAGCTATATTAATTAGTTTGATGTAAGCATGTCAAATTGTATAAAAAAACAACACATTGTACCACACATATGCATAAATGTATTCATGATCTATGTGTATATGACTTAATAATTTTAAGAAAGAACATTACTAAAAATAGGATAATAAATAACATTTGTTAAGCACCTATTAGGTGTCAGGTGCTATGTACAGCATTTTAAGTACATTGATTTTTAAAAAATTTTTACTAGTTTATTTTTTTTAATTTTAATAATAGATAGATCCTAGGTTCAGCGCCTGTGGCTGGAGTGGCTAGGGCGCCAGCCACATACACCTGAGCTGGCGGGTTCAAATCCAGCCCGGGGCTGGCAAACAACAATGACGGCTGCAACCACAAAAAACAAACAAACAAAAAACATAATAATAAATAGATCCTAAGCATTACTTCCCATTTCACAAATAAAGTGACCTAAGATGAAAGAGGTTAAATAATTTTGCCAACGTTGCATAGTATTGGAGTAGGTTGGATTTAAACCTATGAAATCTGCCTCAATAATTTGAACCCTTAATTAATACTCTTGAATCTCTAAGATATATGGGGTGCCCAAAAATGTGTAAGCATTTTAACAAAGGAAAAACCTGTATTAAATTACAATGCTCGAGTCACGTTTGACTTCTGCAATTATAAGAAGTGGTCAAATGTGACTTGTATTCTTTTGTAATCTGTGTGTATTGAGTATTACAATTTTATTTTATTTTATTTTTAATAATTTTATTGAATCATAATTATGTACATTGGTGCAATCACAGGGCACGAAAAAAAAATGCACACATATTTTAAGAAAAGAAAAAAAACTGTACAATTTTAATACAGTTTTTTTCTTTTCTTAAAATATGTGTGCATTTTTTTTGCACCCTCCGTAGCTGATAATTACATCCATAAAGAGGTGGATGATTCTACTTGATAATTTCTATAATGCAGCAGCAGGACCAGAAAAGACAGATGTATGAAGAAAGATTGACTTACGATCTGAGGTATAAAAGATTAATAAAAGTGAGGGGTACCAGAAATGATAAAGGATGAACTTTTAGGTAGAAAGAAGTAGACATACTAGAAGAAAAAAGTGACACCAGAGGGAGCATCACTGAGACAGAATGGGGATTATTATGGATGAAGCTTCGTGAGGAGGGATGGAAAATGGACCAAGGGAGGCACAAAGGGGAGGACTATCAACGTCAGGTTTACACTCATGGGAATCAAGCATTTTTAAATGACAGCCACAGGATTCTATTGCAGCATTTTAAAAACTGTGAAGAGATTTTCCATGACAAAGAGACCACTTTGGAGCAGTGTGGACAATTTACAAGCTATTCAGTGGAGTAAAACTAGAAGTGGGAGATAAAACAGGAGGCAGTTGCAATAATTCAAGTATTAATAATTTTTATCTTAGGGATTCCAGAATCTAATACAAGTACTGGCATTTATTATGAAAATAATCTCTTTTTACTAATTTGAATTGAGCCTAAACAGCCAGGGGATCAGTAAGGTTTAGTTACTTTTCAAAATTTACTTAGCTATTTGGCAGTGGATCTGGCATAAGAATCTAATCCACTGCTCCATCTTTCACCTTAAACCGAATCAAGGGGGAAACGATTGAATACATACTATTTGCAATATGAAAAATTTTTATCTGTGTTCAGAAATATACTTCAAAAACATACACAGGTATGGATAAATATATTTTATAATTTACTGCTTTTTTTTTTCTTGCAGTGTTCCTATTTTCTGAGCTCATGACCTCAAATATTCAAGTTCCTCCTTTGCCAGTGATCTCTGATGTCACTTTCCTCATGGCATCTCCTCTCATTCCTAAGTTTATTTCCTATTGTCTAAGGGAAAGAAGTAAAATAGATAAAGAAATATGAGTTAAGGGGAAAGAATACTACCACAATCGGTAGCTATTGAGACTGCTATTAGAAAGTCAATGTAAAAAATACATGTATTGTTTTCTTACTAAAAATACTAATAGGTAGCTCTTTGTTTTTGTGCCATGGAAATATTAATATTTTTCTTTTCTTTTCTTTCCCCATTGACTGTTTCACCCTGAGAGACAATGTTTTCCCATGAGATCAGAGATTGACATTTCTGTGGACTTAATCTATATGTCTAAGGACACTTCAAAGGTTAAGTAAATTCTTTTGCTAATGCCATGATCACTAAATTGTAAATGCTAGAAGCTTTAGGATTTTACAACTTTGAGCCCTTGCTTTTGAATAAAGATTCTTCCACTGCAGGGAAATATCAGATACTGAAAACAAAAAGAGGCTATAAAAATCGACAGTATGAGATTTATCAGAACAGGTTTTGTGAAGATTTGGCTTATTACCGAAGTAGAATTGATCTAAGTATATGATGACATGGAAGATATATTTATGTAATGTTTTTGTTTAAATTGAAATATAATAAATATTAGTCCAATTTCCTTATTTTCACAGAAAAATCTAGGACATCTATTTGGACAGGAAATTTTTCAGTTTACCTAAAAATCATGTAAGCATATAATTTAGAAATTTTGGTCTTCAGGAAACTGAGGTGTTGTCTCTGATAGATTATCTTAAATGAATTTTACATTTTCTCATCTACTGGCTGATTTGGAAGTGCAAAATAACTTTAAAACAAAGGGAATCAAAGTACTTGTTATAACTGAGCATCAGAGACAGGGGCTCAGGGTACCACTGCCTAATAGTGAATGTTCTTTTGCAGTTAACACCTTGGTCTTTCTATTTATAGAAATATATCACAAGTTTAAACACAGAGGAGAATGGATCACAAATCCAATAAAATTTGGAATGCATACTACCAGTAATATCAGGGGATTTTTCACCCAATATATTTGCCAACAAATCAATAACATAAGTAAAGCCTTCTGCCTTGTGTGCAATCAAATGTTCACTAACAGGTACTACTGCCTAAATTAATATAATCCCAGAAGTGCTCAGTATGTTTCAAAGCTAATACCACAGAGGTTTAAAATTCACATGTGATAAACTGGAGGATATTTCTTAATAATAGTTTAAATGAAAGGAAATTATATGAAGATTTTGAATTAAATGCTCCCACACTGAGTGGGCTCAGTCTCAATCGCCCTCATATCCAGATGACATGTTTCCCATAACCTGTATTCTTTGTACTGCAAAGAAAGTAGCAAGCATTTAAAAACTATATTGCTTGTTTCACTAAACCTTAAGAGTGTTTCTTAAAACTAATCGTTATAAGAATTGTGTTATATGTCATGCGTTACTGAAATGGGTTTCATCTCTCACATTTTCAGAGTTGAATCAAAAATCACTGCCTATCAAAGCCTGCCTAGACTCTCTGAGGAAAATCAATGCCTTCTTCCTTTGTTTCCACTCTATTTTAGCATTATCACACTATGCAAACACTCATAAGAACTTGACACATAGTTTGCTTAGTGAATGTAAATGCCGTATCAGGAAGGCAACAGAGCATAGGAACAACATCTGCCATGTAGCTTAACCGTGGTACTGGGTCTTTATTAAATATGCTTTTACTCTGAAGGTCAAGATTTAACATGGAAGATAGCCACACAGAGAAAAACAATGTTATGACGCGTTCAGAGTGTGTCAATGTGTTAAGATTTTTCTCTCCTCTCTAAGATTACCAATGCTAATATCTGAAACTTTTCGAACTGCTATTATCTACCAAGCCTGTACTCTTAAGAAAATATAACTGAGTAAAAAAAGACCTCCTATTCTCAGAAAATCTTTAAACTTATTAAAAATTTGTTCGACATGTATCATTTATTTCTTGTTTCTGTTGAGTAACTGATACCAAAATTCCAGCGCTTTTCCCTGAGGCTACATCAGAAAAATGAACACAAGTAGTTTGAGGTAAAAGAAAGTTTATAACTGGCTGGCAAATGAGGAGGATGCATACTCCCATCTTAAAATGCCATCATCCTGTGTACACGTGGAAGTACAGAAATTTTAAAGGGAGAGTTTTCAGCTTCAGGCTGTTGCTGTTTAACTATAGTTGATGGTTCTGATCAATCCCATCTCCAGTGAAGACGATCTTCTGGCTTCTGTCCAGGCAATATTGAGCCATCTCCTGTGATACAAAAAATAAGGGACACTCCTTGTTTATCTGATTATTGGCCACAGACATGGACGCAGGTTTTAGTTCTCAGAGAGTGGGAGGTTTTTAAAGAAACAGGAACATTTTTACCTTTTTTCAGACCATTCCCCACTGTCTTTTTTCCCACCCATATCACTGGAGGAGGGGCAATGTAGTCATCATGTTACTTGCTCCTGAATAGGAGTGATGTTGTAGATGGAAAGTTTGTACTTGTTCATGCTATTGTATAAAAATACATAATTCAAAAAGTACCAGGTAGAAAAAAATCATCAGCAACAACTACAACCATGAGCATTGACAAGGCACGATGGAGGAGGCTTACGGTCACCTTGCACACTCTGTCCAAGACAGGGCTGGGTTAAAAAGAAACAGGAGACCTCTGAACAGAGAACTATTCGTTGTAGTGTGTAGGTGATCTAAAAAAACAGCTTCTGCAAATTCAGAAATCATACACAGAAATACCTGCACCACACAAGGTTTAGGATAGCAAGCCCAGCAGTGAGACAGATCAGCAAAAGAGGTGATTGGCGGGAAAATCCTTACTAGCAGTTGTCTCTTTTTTTTTTTTTTTTTGAGACAGAGCCTCAAGCTGTTGCCCTGGATAGAATGCCGTGGCATCACAGCTCACAGCAACCTCCAATTCCTGGACTCAAGCGAGTCTCCTGCCTCCGCCTCCCAAGTAGCTGGGACTGCAGGCGCCCACCACAACGCCTGGCCATTTTTTGGTTGCAGCCGTCATTGTTGTTTGGCGGGCCTGGGCTGGATTCGAACCACCAGCTCAGGTTGTACGTGACTTGCGCCTTAGCCCGCTGAGCCACAGGCGCTGAGCCTAGCAGTTGTCTCTTTGTCCTGCAAACACAACAAATAACCACAGAAAGCTTAGTGAAAATATCAGTATTTTCAGTTTTCTTTCTTCCTAAGCAGATACTTTAGACCGTGTAAAGGCTGGCTCATCTCCTGGGGATTGGGTCCTCTTCTTCCCTGGGGGCGTCTCTTTACCCTCGCACGACCGAACCAAGGTTTTTACTCATGACAATTTCAAGGAGGTCTGAGTCATTAGAGGCACTTGTAAGGTTCCTTCCACTTTTCTACCTCTACCAGGGGTGGGCACCTGAAAGAGGCAAAATCATGCATATGGTTAGCACTTGACCTATACCTTTGACACATTGCTTTACTCTATTGTGTTTTGTTTATGACTATATTACCATACTTTCTTCAGGATGCAAGGGAGGGGCTCTCATAAATTATTTCTTAGGGGCTTAACTTAAAGCTGTTTGTAGGGGCCTCTCTTATTTGGAGGAGGGCAAGTAGCAACACCTTTCCCATTTTAGATAAGTCTCCTGCATCAATTCCAGGATGCATGCAATTTCCATTCTAGATGAAGGCCTTTGCTTACTTGCTGGGTTACCTCTGATACAAGAGGGGGTCTGTTATCAGTCTGTATGGAGGAAAGGAGCTGATGAATACACATATCTTGATGACCTGTGGGATCATTTAGTTTAGAGTCCATATAAATGTTTATCTTTTTTTTTCTGGATAAGTTCTTGTCAGTGAAGGAGCCCAACCTGGCTCTGGCATTGGCTGATCTGACTAATCCATCCTGGTAGAGTAGACGGCCTCCAGAGCCTCTGAACAGTCATGCTGCAGAGGCGCATTCTTTTCAACTGGTATCACAGTGGTAGGATTGAGAACAGACACGGTCTTTAATGACAACTCACTAGTGGCTGCTACTGCTCAGAGCAAGGAGACCATCCTCTTACCATGCTGTTCAGTGGCGTGACGAGTATGCCACCTGATTTTGGCTCTCTCCCTGCATCTGCATTAAGATTCCAAGGTTCGTGCCTTTTTTTCCATAACCATTTAATTTAAGTTCTTTCTGCAAGGAAGACAAACCCAAGGTGGGAGCAGTTATAGATTCTGCTTTGGTTTTTCAAAGGCATTCTGATCATTTGTGGTCCAGACAAGGAACCCCCCATCTGTCTCTTTAAAGGGCCCATATTAACTTTGTATTAGTCCAAAGTTTGAGTGACAAAATCCTGCCCTTCTTAAGAATCCACTCACTTGCAAAGGTTTTCTTTGCTAATTTTGAATTCCAGGTAAGTAAACTGCTATTTGAGAACCTGTCCAATTGCAGGTTCCAGAAGTCCCCTGCATTCTCCACACAGGGCAAGAGAGGCTTTCTAACCCTCCTGGGGCAACACAGTCCAGCAATGCCATGAGGCCACTCTAGTTCCAGGATCCGGACATTCAAATGCAACTGAGGATAATTCTTTGTCACCTGTACAGTATCATTCCTGGCACACAGATCTTGCATGAATCTATCCTGTGTGCCCTTGGTATTTATTGTCCTTTGAAACTTTGTGTTGATGTTTACATGACTCTATATCTTTTCATTCAGGTCTGAACAAATGTCACCTCCTCAGAGAAGCCTTTCATGAACATTCTCCCTAGATTGGCAATCGCTCTTTCCCCTCTGCTGTACGCCATTCTCTCTAACATTATTTCATTTCTACCCTCCAAAAAGTAGCATCTAATTTTATTTAATTTTTCTTATTTTTAAAGTCTTTCTCCTTTCATTAGGATATGTGGTTGCTGCCCTCATATATCATAAATAAATGAATATCTGGCAAAAACTCAATGCTTAAAACAAGGCCTTGTTAGTGAATAACTGAATCTGCTGCTTTCTGTTCTACTGCGTGCAAGATGGATTCAAATGTCCTTTGGATAGCATTTAAGGAAATTAGAGATATTTTGTGCCCAAATATATTTTTTTGCCATACTTTTGAGATAGGTGCCATGAGTCTCACAGATAGAAATAAACCTGCCATGCTGTGTTTTGTGTGGGTGTATGTGTGTGTGGGAGGGAATTTATATCAGTAGAGAATATAGCCAGGTCTGTCCTCCCCAGTCTGGAAAAGATTAATTGACAGTGTGACAACTTTAAGGTTTGAAAAGAAACATGTACTGTCTATTGTCTCAGAGGGGTACTACATTTAAGGTTTCATTAACATAAAAGATCATCTTTGCTGGCAATCCCAGCCTCTTCCCTCCTCCTGCCCAAAATCTGTTTTTCAGCTCCCATTCTTTAAAAACTCTGTACCTCTTTAAAGAGTGAGTCTTCATTTTGTGAGGGTTCCCATGTGTACACATTAAAATGAGTTGGTACGTTTTTTCTTTTATTAATCTGCTTTATTGTGAGTTGACCTTTCGGCAGACCTTCAGCAGCAAAAGGGAAGTTTCTTCTTCATCCAACGTGAAAAGTGAAAATTCTCCCAATGCATCTCCTTTCAATTTCCCTCCAATACGCTTGATTCTCACAATTCGAAACCACCTGTAAAGTACTGACGGGCCAACAGTCAGTTGGCCAATTTCGATGCAACCTGCATTCAAGAAAAGGTATTTCCTCATGAAGTAATATGCATTTTCTCCTTCCCTACTTTGTTGTTAGAGTTATTGTCGGGAACGAGTCCCAACACACTATGAGCTCTTTTCTAGTGGCTTGTGGGGCAGAGAGCCGTCAGAAATATAGGAAAATAGGAAATAATAGACAGGCAAGAGGCAAAGAAATGGTTTTTAAAGAGCAGCGAGGGATTCAGGACACAGCATAACTATCTTTGTGAGGCTTCTAATATGCTGCCTCAAATACCAGGTTAGCCCTGTATATATTTCATTTATCCATGTTTTAATCATAAATCTCACGAAGGCAAGACAAACAATTGTATCATGGTTCTTGTGCTTGTATTTTTTAAACTATGTTAAGTGTATGGATTTACTTGTTACTTTTATTGTTTCACGGTATTATGATCTCAATATAAACAGAGTCTGGCGAGTGAAATAGTCTAGGAGTAGGACTTCAGGGAAATAGCCCAGCCAGACTAGCTTGCAAATCACACATGCGATTTTTTTAATATCCTGAAAGCCTTGTGTCCAGACAGGTAGACTCCTATGGCCAAATTAAAGAGTGACCAAAAAAAAAAAAGATATTTTATCTCCTTATCTGGTCTGAAGCAATTTTTGTTGTGTTCAATAAAGTTTAAACATTTTATATTTTTAATTCTCCAAAAACACTCTCCCAGAACTAACAGCCTTACTCTACCAAAAACCTCTATAGAGACATGTGGTCCTGGTGACCACAAGCACTGCAGAGAAAGGGAAAAGTTTTCGGGTTTTTTTTTTTTTTTTTTTGCAGTTTTTGGCTTGGGCCGGGTTTGAACCCACCCCCACCACCTCCGGTATATGGGGCTGGCTCCCTGCTCCTCTGAGCCACAGGCGCCACCCCTGGGGAAAAGTTTTCAACAAGACAACCTTTAAAATTTTAAAAGGGACAGGTCTCTACAGTACTTTATACTAAAAACTAGGGTTTCTTCTCAAGTCAACTTTTCTCCTATTTCTGTTTTTCTTTTGTCTATAATCCTATTTTAATTTAATTCCTAATTTATTAGTGACTAATAATTAAATATTAGTTTTAAACTTATAAAATTATAATTACTAGTAATATCAATGCATTAAGATATAACTCTTCCCTTAAATATTCCCACATACAACCTTTAACTTATAAGGTCTCCTTAGGTAGATAGTGAAGGATCCCAGCTCTCCTAAGGTCAAAGGTGGGTGTCCTGCCTGGAGCTGCCTTAGGCCATTGCCCACCTGGGAAGAAGGATGAGGACCGGCTCCTCTTGGTATTGCCCCAGTATTGATCCTGCTCCAAGCAACTGCCACACCTGGGGTAAGGAGGGCCACCCTGGTAATGTACAAAAAGATCCAAGGAATTCCCTAGCCCAGGCTCATTGAGATTTGGAAAGTGCCTGAGAGTAATCTAAGACTAATTGTCATGTCATTGAATGTCCATCAGAGTGGTTCAGTGGTGACGTCTGAACCCATGGAGAGCCCAATCCTGATACTATAAGACTCCCAAGGACAATACCTAGAGCCTCTCATTATGGCAGGGAGTCTCGCCTTGTCTGTAGTGAACATACTCTGCTCTTGCTCTATAAATCTATCTTGCTCTTCTTCAATTAACCTTGTTTCTTGCTTGCCTCGCTTTTAGTGTGTGTGATCATTCTTCAGGCAAGAGCACACTAAAACCCAGATTAGGTACCTGCTGACCCAGCAAGCTTAGCCTCCTTCCTGTGTGTACGTCCAAAGTATCCAAAACTCAGTGCATTGTTCTGTCTCTCTTTTCTTCATTTAATTACTTTCTAGATTATGAAGTATTGGAGGACAGGGATTTTTTTTTTCTTGTTTTACTTGTATAGCTAGTATTTAAAAATATAAATGATATATTAAGTAACTCAGACATGACTGAATTTCTCTTGGGTGCAAGTGTCTTTTCACAATGTATTCTAATATTAATCAGAATTCAACACTTTGTACTATGAAAGAGCAAATTGTGATTTCTGTGATGCTAGTGAAACACTTTGATTTTACTTAAGATTACTTGGGCAGATTGAGATTACATTACAGAGTATGTATTTTTTTTAATCAAAAATCCTCATGATCCATCTCTTTCTTTCTTTTATTAAAAGAATTCCCTTTTAATCCTTTCTATAATCTCTGTCTAAACCTTACTGACTTCACTTATCTATGCTTCTAATATCTTTTCTTTTACTTTAGAAAACAATTTATCTTTGATTTGGCTTCTTCACCCTCAATAGATTATCCTGATCACAGGATTTTTTTTCTTTTATTTGGACTATTTTTCCATCATAATAGGTAGTAAAAATGTTCGTTAAAAGTATGAGCGATCACGTATTCATTTTGTATGTCATCCTTATTGAATTTTTTAGCTGTCTTGTCTCACTTGCTCTTCTGTCATCAGTGACTACTGCCCCTGTGAAAATAAATTCTATACATTTTACCTAAATATATTTTTAGTTGAAATTTTTTGAATAGCTGTATAAAGCAGATTTATACTGGAGACTTTCAGGGTGAAATGAGGGTCAATGAGTGGACAGTCTAAGGAAGCAATTTCTCCTTTGAAAAAATTAAAATGCAACAATAGTAGAACCCAATGCTATTGGAAATGGTCTTCTGAAAAAAAGAAAACTGAGGAACTGAATGTATTTAAGAAAAAACCTGAAAGAAATAGTATCATTTATCTATTTATTAATTTAAAATGAAAATGTTTTAAATGTACATGTGTAAAAGTATTTTGGAAAGTGAATATTGGATAAAATAAGCTTCAGATAAAAATAACAAAATGTTCTAATTTTTCTGGGGAATAGTCTTTTTTTCAGGGAAGTTTTGAAAAGGAATATTTAGGAGTTAGAATTCTGTGCTGTTTTTAGCATTTGGATGGATGAGGTGGAAGTATTGGTTCAATGCGCGCAATGCTAACTTTTGTTTTGCTGTTCAGAATCACACTTTGCAAGACCAGCCACTGAGAGATTCTTCCTAAAGTATATCTAAAAGTCTAAACTTTTCCTGCTGTGCCGAGTGCACTAATTTCCATTACTTTTTAGTGTCTTCCTGTTGGTAATCACCTGCAGATAACCACCTGTAGAAGAACAGCACAACATTTATGAATAAATAAAATGGGCTGTGTATGTAGTTTTCCATTCTCCTCTCCCTAAAAAATATTTTACTCCTGCTGTTCAATACCTTGTGAACATGCTCTATTCTGCAAATATAAAGCAAGGTTAAAAAGAAAATTAAACAAGATTCATCTGGAAGCATCACAAGTTAGTATCATACACCTGGTGCATAGTTTCCAAAGCAAAGTGATTCTAAGGGAAAAAACTATTTGATAAGCAGCAGAACTAAAAAAAGACAAGCAGATGACAGTGCATTGAAAATTAGATAAAAGTTCACAATGTGATATTGCAGGAAGAAATGGAGAGGTAGTGAGATAAGAAGGAGCAAAAGGAAAGAAAACCAGACAAAATAAGGAGAAAAAATATTCCTAAATATACAGCCTGTTACAGTGCCAGATATTTCCCAAGTAGTACTGGGAACTCTGTTCTATGAATAAGTTCAAAGTACAGTGGACAATGTTATTGAAAATATAAAGCAGTGGCAAAAATTGAATGTTTGAGGAGTGAGCGTATAAAAGAAAAAAACACAAATTTATAAAGGTAGGTGATTTTGAAGATGATGGTTTATTAATTTCTTCTCATTAATAATAATAATGACTATAATATTTAAAATTTACAGAACATTATAAATTCTTAATCAACCAAAAAGAATCTTTATAGATATGCTGGAAAACTGAGATTTACAGTTGAGTCTCTGATAAGTCTGCAGCCCCAGATGATACTAGGATTACAGTTTGGGGAGCTCCTTAGTGGAAGACCCAGTTCACCTGTGCCCAGAATCCTGCCTTATGGAAACTGAGATGTGTGTTGTTTTAAGCTGCTAAGTTTGTGATAATGTTATGGGGCGACAGAAACATAGTTCAGGCAATAATGCTTAACACAAAACAATGCGGTCTAAAAGATGTTAGTAACATATTTAACTAATAACTATTGAATTGAAATGACCAATACTAGGAAACTTTGCTTTATGTTCTATATGTTCACCTATGAGTAACTTTACAACCTAAAACTTTCACTGGAACACATCTTTCATTTCTGTCTCTAGTTGAATTGGGCTTATAGCCTCTACTCTCTGTTTTATCAAAGTCTTGCTTTGGGTTTTGGGAAATAAATCAGTAAAATAAATGATTGCATTTTTAGGACAAACATACATAGAAGGTTTTTTAACATAGGAGTAATAATCAGATAGTAATTTAGGAGGATCTTAAGTTTTGTCTTTGTTCTAACTGTTATCTAAATGTGAATTTAGATTTAGATCTAAATGTCTTGTTAATGAGAAAAAAAAAGTCTCGTTAATGAATGCTATATAGAAATGAAAAGCCTATAGCTAATATCATATTCAATGGTGAAAACTAAAAGCTTTTCCTCTATGACCAAGATCAAGGCACTTTTCCTTTTTCTATTCAACATAGTGCTGGAAGTCCTAATCAGAGCAATTTGGCAAGAAAAAGAACTAAAAGGAATTCCAATAAGAAAGGAAGAAGTAAAATTGTCTATATTTGCAGATGACACGAATTTATACAAATAAATTCTAAAGACACTGCCAAAACCTTTTAGAATTAATAAACAAATTTACTAAAGTTGTAAAGTATAAATCAAGATATGAAAATCAGTTTCATATCTATATATAAACAATGAGCTATCTGAAAATGAAATTAAGGAAACCATTCCCATTTACAATAGCACTAAAAAGAATAAAATACTTATCTATAAAGTGAACTCAGATAATTAGATACTTGTATACTGAAAACTATTAAACATTCATGAAGGAAATGAGACACAAATAAATAGAAAAAAATAAATCCAATGTTTGTGATTAGAAGGCTTAATATTGTCAAAATGTTTGTCCTAGCCAAAGTGATCTACAGATTCAATGTAATCCTGTTAAAATCCTAATGGCATGCTTTAGAGAAATAAAAAATGAAAATACCAAAATTCATATGGAACCACAAAAATCCTTAGTACTCAAAACAATCTAACATCATGCTCCTAAATGCATAATGGGTCAGTGAAGAAATGAAGATGGAAATTTTATTTGTTTTTGAGAAACAGTCTCACTTTTGTCACCCTGAATAGAGTGCTGTGGCATCATAGCTCACAGCAACCTCAAACTCTTGGGCTCAAGTGACCTTCTCGCCTCAGTCTTCTGAGACTGGGGACTACAGGTGTGAGCCACCACAACTAGCCAGCTTTTCTATCTTTAGTAGAGATTGAGCCTCACTTTTGCTCAGGCTGGAAAGCAAATTCAAGATGGAAATTAATAAATTTCTTGAAAGAAATGAAAATGGAAATACAACACACCACAATACAAATGGAAATATCATTGCTTTTCTTTTATCTATGGGAACAAACCAAACCCCAAATTAGTGGGAGAGAAAATAATAAAAATCAGAGCAGAAATAGATGAAGTAGAGAAAAAAAAACCAATACAAAAGATCAACAAAACCGGGCGGTGCCTGTGGCTCAGCAAGTAGGGCGCCAGTCCTATATACCGAGGATGGTGGGTTCAAACACAGCCCTGGCCAAACTGCAACAAAACCAAAAACAACAACAACAAAAAAAGACCAAGAAATCCAAAAGTTGATTTTTTTTGATAAAATAAACAAAATTGGCAAAACTTCTGCTAGACTAAGAACAAAAGAGAGAAGATTCAAATAAATAAAATCAGAAACAGAAAAGGAAACACAGCAACTGAGATCTCACGAATCTAATGACTCATTAGAGATATTTCAACTAACTACAACATACGTGTCAATACAAAAATTAAAATTAGATGTTCACCTACGCTACTTTTATTCCAAATGGATAGAAATTGTTTTGTTCTTTACATATTATTTTTTTTTGTTGTAGTTGTCATTGTCACCCACTGCCTGTTTGGCAGGCCTGGGGTGGATTCGAACCCGCCAGCTCTGGTGTACATGGCTGGTGCTTTAGCCACTTGAGCTACAGACTCAGAGCCTCTTTACGTATTATTATTAAGGTTATAAATTGATATGGAACTCACACTTCTTAAACCAATCACTTGTAAGTATTTTGAAATCAAATGAATAGAGGAGAAAGGCGCCGGCCCCGTATACTGAAGGTGGCGGGTTCAAGCCCGGCCTCGGCCGAACTGCAAAACAAAAAAATAGCCGGGCGCTGTGGCGGGTGCCTGTAGTCCCAGCTACTAGGGAGGCTGAGGCAAGAGAATCGCTTAAGCCCAAGAGCTGGAGGTTGCTG
>CAUYON010089428.1:0-25929 GCA_963573935.1 Arctocebus calabarensis | reverse complement strand
TAGTCCCAGCTACTCGGGAGGCTGAGGCAAGAGAATCGCTTAAGCCCAAGAGCTGGAGGTTGCTGTGAGCAGTGTGACGCCACGGCACTCTACCCAGGGCGATAAAGTGAGACTCTGTCTCTACAAAAAAAAAAAAAAATTGATTGAAAGGGCGGCACCTGTGGCTCAGTGGGTAGGGCACCAGCCCCATATACCGAGGGTGGCGGGTTCAAACCTGGCCCCGGCCAAACTGCAGCAAAACATAACCGGGCGTTGTGGTGGGCACCTGTAGTCCCAGCTATTCAGGAGGCTGAGACAAGAGAATCGCCTAAGCCCAGGAGTTGGAGGTTGCTGTGAGCTGTGTGATGCCACTCTACCGAGGGGGATAAAGTGAGACTGTCTCTACAAAAAAAAATTTATTGAAAGCATGATCAAATAGGGCAGTGCTTGTGGCTCAGTAGGCAGGGTGCTGGCCTCATATACCAAGGGCGGTGGGTTTGAACCCAGCCCCAGCCAAACTGCAACAAAAATAGCCGGGCATCGTGGTGGGTGCCTATAGTCCCAGCTACTTGGGAGGCTGAGGCAAGAGAATCACCTAAGCCCAGGAGTTGGAGGTTGCTGTGAGCTGTGATGCCATAGCACTCTACTGAGGGCGATAAAGAAAGATTCTGTCTCAAAAAAAAAAAAACCAACGAATAATCAAATAAGTGTTTTGGGCCAGGTGCCATGGTTTGCGCCTATAATCCTAGCACCCTAGGAGGAAGAGGCAGGAAGATCTCTTGAGCTTAGAAGTCCAAGACCAGCCTGATGCTCAGTGGTTAGGGTGCTGGCCACGTACATTGGAGCTGGCAGGTTCAAACCTGGCCCCGTCCTGCTAAACAACAATGGCAACTACAGCAACAACAATAAAAATAGCTGGGCATTGTGGCAGGTGCCTGTAGTCCCAGCTACTTGGGAGGCTGAGGCAAGAGAATCGCTTAAACCCCAAAGTTTGAGGTTGCTGTGAGCTATGACGCCACAGCGCTCTACCAAGGGCAACATAGTGAGACTCTGTCTGAGAAAAAAAAAGGAAAAAAGACCAGCCTGAGCAAGACCAAGACCTCATCTCTATTAAAAAGGAAAAAAATTGGCTGGGGGTTGTGGCAGGCAGCTGTAGTCCCAGCTACTCAGGATGCTGAGGCAAGAGGGTCTCTCGAGTCCAGGAGTTTGAGGTTCCTGTCAGCTAGGCTGATGCCATGGCATCCTAACCCAGGTGACAGAGTTAGACTCTGTCTCCAAAAGCAAACAAACAAAAGCATTTTGTAGACAATCTAGGAAGTTCAGAACAGTAATCCATGGTGGAGTCAATGGAGAAATGACCTCTATCTAGCAACACCAGCCCCCAGAGTGGTGGTATATTTTTCTACATAATTGGAATCTTTCCATACATGCAAATTCATATCTTGACCATTGTATTTGGTAAGACCTTCTCTCTTTAAACATTTCACAATAAGGTATTGGTAAAGTTTTCCACTTGAGCATTAGGTTATTTTCAGTTTTTTGCTGCTGTGACTCAGGCAATGAGTGCCTTCTTCTACATGGATCTTTGCATGTGTGTCTATTTCCCAGGAGAGTAGCTGCACCAAAAGTCTTGACCTTTTAAAAGACCCCTGTTGGTCCAACTGCTTTCCTGAAAATCTGCACCATTTAACCTCAGCGATCAGGGATTGTATAATCTAATTTGCAGATAGGAAAAGAGCATTCAGCAGGTGAAGGGATCTGGCCCAAGATACAACAGGCAGTTAGCCCAGACCCCAGAGCCGACCAGGCTAAATCTGAGTTCCTGTCCCCACTGGCTGCATGTGCCTGACCTGGGCCTCAGCCCAGGCCCCTTCTTGGGAAGTGGCCTAGCTAGGGAAAGATGCCAGGCCCCACCCCTTTGTTTACTCAAAAGATTTTCTTCCCACCTGATCTGTTTGGAGTAAGGGGGATCTCAGCCTCTGTCAAGACAGATTATTGGGGTGGGAATTGACTTAGCCTGTGCTTCTAGTCAGTTTTTCCTGAAGAAGGGTCTGGTTTCCACCAGGTCCCCAGGGCGCCCCCTGTCCCGCAGGTGGGGGTGGGGCTGGCTTGAGTCTCAGTTCCTCCTGGGGCTTCCTGCGGCCCCTTTCACTTCCTGCCTGGCAGCCCCAGGCCAGGGGCTCAGGGTGGGGGTAGGGAGGTCCATCTGGTAAGGCCAGAGAAGGCCTGACCCTCACCTCCCTCTTTTTCAGCGGGGATAACCCTAAAAGGCACCATCCCTAGAAGCTGGTGGCATGGCTCTGGGCCTGCCTCCACCTGCAAAATGGGGCTCTTGAGGGCCACCCAACTGACCTTTGAGTTTAAAACAGATGATGTGGCATGTAGGGACCGGGTGATCCCTGCTAGGGCCAGGGAAAGTCCCAGGCAGGGAGGCGGCAGCAGGCCTGGTCCTGACCCGGGTAGGGACAACTGCCCAGAATCATGCGGAGTGTCGGGGAGGTGCTGGGAGGAAACAGATGCCTGTGGTCCTGGCCCATGCGCCTTCCTCCTGGGATTCTGCGGGGCGCCGCGGCTGTGAGGGTAGGGGGATAGAGGAGTACCCCGGCCCCTGGGCATCTTCTCCACTCTCCTATCATGCAGAGAATCTGTGATCCAGCACCGAATCCAGGCAGTCCAGGGACTCTGCGGCAGGCGAAAGTCTTTATGAGCGGCTTCTGCGGTCAGCTGGGTTGGTGGCACCTAGGCCATTAGCCGCCGGGTAGCGGAGGGGTTCCGGAACCGAGAATGTTGGGCTAAAGCAGCGGCACTGCCAAGGAGCAGTCAAGAGCGAGAGACTGCAGGAAAGGGGTGGGGTCAAGGCCAAGGGGCGAAGAAAAAGGGAGGGACCGGATGAGAGGCGGGACCAAGGCCAAGGGTTCCAGTCTCCAGCTCCCGACCTCCGGCACCGAGTCCCGATCTTCCCGCGTGTCACGAGGACTGCAGGCCCAAGCCGGGAGGGCCGCATGCGGACCATGGCCCGGCCTTTAGAGCGAAGTGTAGGTCGGAGGGCTCTAGGTTTCGAGCTGACCTCGGAATTGTGGCCCAGGAGCAGGCGGGCTGGCGGGGGTTGACGCACCATAGGGGCCTGCGCAGAGCTCTGGCCTGCGCTAGGTCTCGGTGGCTAGTTCCGGATTTGCACATTCAGTGGGGTCTTTGAAGGGTCATTGAAGGGGGAGATTTCTTGGGGGTATTACCTGTGGCGTCTGGAGTGGGGTCCCCGGAGGCAGCGCAGGGTGCAGGCCCGGTTGAGACCAGAGGCTGAGCCCCAACTGCCAGCCCCCCAATCCCTCCGCTCCCTCGAGACCCGAGGAGCCCAGGCGCCCGCTCCCTCCCACAGCAGCTGGAGCCTGAGTCACCCGAGCTGCCTCTCAGGAGACAAAAGCAGCCATGGGCCCTCCTTTCAGACACCCTCCTGGGGCTGGCATTGCACTAGCAGGGAGTCCAGAGTTCCCAGAATCTCTGTTCTTGGTTAACGCCAATCACGGAGGATATGGAAGTGAAACCAGCTTAGGAAGGAGGCCTTTGAAGCTTTTCCCGGGTGAATGGCATCGCAGTCACAGTCACCATCCTCTCAGCCTAGCTGCAATGGGGGCTCCCACCAGGACTCATGTACCTGGGTGGTTCCCGTCAGGGGTCCACTGGCTTCTCCCTGCCCATCCTGCGGATGAGAAAACAGGCCTAAAAGGTTGAATGGGGTCCTAGTAGAGCAGGAATTCCAACCTGGTGAGTCTGGCTCCAAAGTGAATCATAAGTGGAAGCTTTCTGTGTCAGGGGCTGGAAGGGCATTCCAGGGGGAGAAAGCAGCCTGTGCACCCAGGTGAAGTCAGGGTGTGTACAGGTCAGGTGTGGCGAGCATCCCGTCAGCCGGTTGAGGGTTCTCTCCAGCGGCTCCCTCTGTACCGAACTGGCCAGAAAGTTGAGGCTCACAGTGCACGTTCCAGGCTGGACTCTGCTCTCCTGGCTGAATCAACTCACTTCCCCTCTCTGGGTCTTGAGTTTCTCTCTAGGAAATTCCAAACCCCCTCCTCCCTCACAGCTGTACAGGGCTGGGTAGAGCTGGCAAACTGCTCACCCACCATCTATATGGGGACACTTGGGCCTGGCACAGGTTTCCCTAATGTTCACAACCTCTTAGGAACCCCAACCCTCCACAGCTAAGGCTAAGTACCAGGTGAGGGCTTGACATTAAAGGAAGGACTTGTGCGTAAGTCGCACCTACACTGACACACATGTGCAGGGCAGGCCCTCATAGTTACCTCCCCTCTCATCAGGGCACGTGCACAAACCCACACACTGGAGCTGCCAGCACCGGGGAGGGGGGTGGCAGGGCAGGTGCCCTTCAGGCTCAGGGACTCAGCTTGCTGCAGATGCCAGGGGTTATTTTAAGCCTGGATCAATGGACAATTTTTGGTGACACAGGCTGGGGGTGGAGTGGGCCGAAGAGGTAAGAAGTAGGTGATTGTAGCCTTGCTGTGGTGGTGAGAGACCCTTGGGTCCAGGCAAAGAGTCATGTATCAGCAGGGCGGCACCATCCCTACATCCCCTTATGCAGAACTTGGCCAGTTAGCTGGGCTCCGCCTCTACATTTGCCCTCTCTTGTCCCCTCTCTCCGCTAAGGCCAGGAGTACTCAGGAGAGGGGGTATTGAGTGACTGCACAGACTTGGTAGAGGTGAGCCCCCCTGGTTCCTAGATGACTACTGAATCAGATTGGGATTTGAATAAGCCCTGTGTATGTGGTAGGGGGTTTGGAGGTCAGACATCAGCCTCTGAGAGTGGGACTGGGGCTAGAATCCAACTCATTCATTGGACAGATGGCTGGCTGTCATGAGGGACATATATTTACAAGACCTGATGGGCGTCACCATGGGGTCTAAGCTGAGTAGAGTGTCCAGTGCCAGGATAGCAGGGGCCCAGGACAGGCTGTAACCCAGGGAAAGTCTTGGAGGACTTGCTCTGGACCCAGTAGAGTCACCCTACCTAGGAAGAGGCCACAGCTTCTAGGGGGCAGAGATGGCTACCCAAAATAGGTGTGAATGGGTGAGGAGAAGCAACCATCCTCAGGGCCTGCAACCTGGAGGGCAGCTTGGTAGCAGGTGGTGCCACTGATCTATTGCTAGTAATGACCCCAAGGAAGCAAGAAAGGATGCTCCAAAAAGGAGCATCAAGTTCTGAGAAGAATGACAAACTAAAAGGTTAAGGACAGCAAAAAGTAAACTAAAAACCAGTTACAAAACAGCATGTTAATTGTGACATACTTTAGTGTGGTATCTTTAGTGATGGGATTAAAGCAATTTCACTTCACTCCTTTGCTCGTCTATTTTGTTTTTTCCCTCCAAAAACTGTAATAAGCAGTGTTTTAATGGGGGAAGGAAGGGAGGGTCTTCTGGGTTGGATGGGATGTGTGGATGTGGAGGGGGGCAGGCTGTCTCTGGCCAGGTCGGGAGGAGACACCCTGAGGGGGCAGGGTATTGCTGGGAGGCCGTTTCCTCTTCCTGTCTTAGCCCACTAATACCTGAAAATAGCCTGTCAGCCCCTCATGTCAGGGTAGGACTTGATCCTTCTTAAAATGTAAATCCTTCCTCTTCTTCCTCCCTCACCTCCTCCACTTTTATAAGCTAATCTCAGTTGCTGAGTGATGGGGGAAGGAAGGAGGAAAAGAAAGGGAACAGGAAGGACCCTGCAAGCCCTAATTATTCAGCTTACAGAAAAGAGAGACTGGAGTCTCCTCCCTCCCTCTCTTCTAGTATTGACCCAGGCCTGAGCCTTGCAGCGGACATGGGGTGAACCGGACGCCCAGTCCTTGCCCTCCTGGTGACCCCATCTGGACAGTGAGAAGTTCCACATTGACCCTTGCCTCCTGGAGGAGGCAGATTATGAATCTCCAGAAAGAGTCTCACTCTGCCATCATGGGTACAGAGTCCCTGGCATCATAGCTCACAGCAACCTCCAACTCTTGGGCTCAAGCGAATCTCTTGCCTCAGTCTCCAGAGTAGCTAGCTGGGATTACAGGCACCCGCCACAGTGCCTGACTACTTTTAGAGATGGGGGTCTCACTTTGGCTCAGGCTGGTCTGGAATCTGTGAGCTCAGGGCAATCCACCGCCTCAGCCTCCCAAAGTGCTAAGATTACAGGCGTGAGCCACCGCACCTGGCCTCCAGAAAGAGTTTTGATGTTAAGACGAGAAACTGAGGCAGGGAGAAGCAAGGAGCCTGAGGCACGGTCACATTCTTTAAACTCAACTCGGAAAACGTGACTGAGCAGGGTCAGGTCCGGGCTTTTTCCCGGTCCCCCTCCCTCCCCCCGCCCTGGGCTGTGGAAGGACCGGCGGGTCCTGCCGGGAAGTGTGGATGTGGAGGGGGACAGGCTGGGACCGGGGTGGAGGTCCGTGCCCGACCCGGGGCTAGCCCAGTCTCCTGTCATACCTGGGGAGGAGAGCAGATCACTGGAGGACGCTAGCTAGCCCATGCCCATCGCCGCGGGGACGAGGATATCCAGGACCCAGCCCAGCGTTCGGGAGGTTCTGGAACCCAGGCTCATGCCCCGGGGTAAACCCCGGAGGAGGGGACCCGGACTTGCCCCTGAGCAATGGCGCTGCTGGCGGTTTCCTTTCTATTTGACAGGTAGGAAAATCCGGGCGAAGAGAGGGGAAGGGAGTCGCCTCACATCATGACCAGAAAGAACAGGGCGGAAAAGGAGACGGGAGGCTGGCACTGACCGTCCCACGGATATTCCGAGCAGCTTTGACCTCCGCGAACCGATCGGTTCCCGCACCTCTCAAACAGGGACGCTCCAGGCGCGGACTCCATGTCCGAGGTAACAGTCCGAGTGGCCTTCAAGCAGGTCCTCCGCGAGCGCCCTGTTCTGAGGACTGGCTTGGGGAGCACCTTCGGGAGGGTCGGCGGTGGGGCGCCCTGCAGCTCGGGCCCGGCCGCGCCCCCTCCCGCCGTGGAGGCCGCGCTCCTCCCTCGCTCGCCGCCCGCCCTCCGCCCCTCGCTCCCTCCCCCGCCCGCCTGATCCCGCGCCGAGCCGGAGCCCGAGCCTGAGCCGGAGCCGGGGCGCTGGCAGCACCGAGCCGGCGGCGGGAAGCTGCGAGGCCCGATACCCACACACCCGCCGGGCCGGGAAGAAGCCGGGAACGCGCGCAAGCCACGACTCACCGCCCAGCTCGGGGGACAGCCAGGGGCATTGATCAGCTGGCCCGGGTCCGAGGTGCGCCCTCGCGGAGGACGCGCCCACCGGAGGGGCGGCCTCTCGAGCTCCAGACTGAGCCCTCCCAGGGCTGGGGACCCCAGAGGAGGCCCACAGTAGGGGAGGCGTCCGCCGAGAGCCAGCGTCCAGGCGCCGGAACCTGCGCGATCCCTGAAGGCGCGGAGGAGCGGGGACGGAGGGGGCCGCGGCGCTGGGCCATGCGCTGGGCTCAGTAGCAGAAGGCAGCACGGATGGCAGGGGCCGGGGCGCGGGGGCTGTGCGGCAGCCACCATCCGCCGGGGCTCCGGCTGACCCTCTCACTCCGGCTGGCGCTGCTGCTGGCATGGCCACCGTCGGGCCGAGCGGGGGCTCCCGAGGCGCAGGGGCCCGCGGCACCCGGCACGGCAGCCCCGGCCGGGGGCGACCGCTGCCGCGGCTACTACGACGTGATGGGCCAATGGGACCCGCCCTTCAACTGCAGCTCCGGCGCCTACAGCTTCTGCTGCGGCACGTGCGGCTACCGCTTCTGCTGCCACGACGGGCCGCGGCGCCTGGACCAGAGCCGCTGCTCCAACTACGACACGCCAGCCTGGGTGCAGACCGGCCGCCCGCCAGCCCGCTCACGCGACGCCACCGCGCCCCGGGACCCCGGCCGCGAGCGCAGTCACACGGCCGTCTACGCGGTGTGCGGCGTCGCCGCGCTGCTGGTGCTGGCAGGTATCGGGGCGCGCCTGGGCCTGGAGAGGGCTCATAGCCCTCGCGCGCGTCGCACGGTGACCAGGTGAGCGCGCCGCCGGGCCGTGACCCCCATTCCGACGCCCTGATACCCTCACTGCTTTTGGGCACCCCTCGTGACCGTCCATCCTTCCTGTCCCTTTCAAAGCGCTGATTCTCTCTGCACGCCCCTTCAGGTCTTTCCTCCCTGTCTCTTCCTAACCCCCATTTCACAGGGAAACAATTGATACTATCTAGACTTCCCTTGACCTTCTGGTCTGTACTTGTACCAGGCTGCTCAAGCCTCCTCCCTGCTCAAAGGGCTGCTAGCCTCAGGCAGAGGGCACAAGGTTGGCACCAGGCAGGCAGGGCAGGGTGATGTAGTACTGGACCTCTTGGGTGGAGGGCAGAGAAGGCTCTCTGCTCTCCTCCCCTCCTCCATGTCTCCGCAGCCCCCTGAGCTGTGACTCAGGCCTGACCTTCTTTTCCTGGGTTCCAGAGGGCCTCCCTAGTCGCCCCACTCCATAGCCCCAGGTGCAGGTTAGGGTCACCAGCTGCATGGAGAACAGCATCCAGTGTTGCTGAGGCCAGGACAGGTACTAGCAGCATTCTGTGCCTGGTGTGAAGTGGGGTCTATAGGCCTAGGTCCCCTTCCTTAGCTGGAATGGGGACTCTAGGATTCTATGTCCAGACCTGGAACTCCCACCTATCTGCCACACTCGCATACTCACATGGCTCCAGCAACCCCCACTTCTGGGGCCTGTGCCCTCCTCATCCTCCAGGACCCAGCACCCTTTGGGCATGTGGGCTGCTGACACTACAATGACAATGGAGAGAAACCCCCACACTCTGTGGAGAGCCAGATGTGGATGTTTCCCCCTCCTGGGCCTCAGGGGCAGGAGATGAGGGCTTCCTTAGCACTGCAGCATCCCTCAACCTCCCAGACAGCTGTAGGGCAGAGCTAGGGCTGGTAACTTGGCCTCTGCCTTCAGCCACTGTCTGCTTCCATGACGTGGAGCCTCTTGGCCTATGTCCTGGATGGGGCTGGCCCTTCTGAGTTTTGGGTCTTATGCTGGGTGAAGGTAGCTGTGTGTAGGAGGGAGCCCTGCCTATGTCTTTGACCAGGGTGGGGCAATGGGAGCTGAGGGTCATTAAGATGTAGCAGGTGGCTGGGGCAGTCCAGCTGACACATTGTTTTGTCTACAGGGGACAGGGAAGTGGGTTTGGTGATGCCTCAGGGAGAGCTGAGCCTACCCCTAATGTGCCGAGTAGCCAGGGTTCCTTTCTGGGCTTTAGCCTCCCACATCACCAACTAAATGGGCTTGAGTTCGTGTGTGGGTAACTTTCCAAGCTCTGCTTTGTCACTAAGTCTCTTAATTCTGTCACTTTGGGGCTGATGGCCAGGGGAGGCATCACAGAGGGCTTGGAGGAAGCTCCTGGAGAGAATTTGTGCAAAGGCCCAGGGCCATGGCGGTTACTTATTTGTTTAGGAGAGCCGGGCTGGATGTTGAGGTGCTCATCTGGGGATGAGACCATGGAGGTGAGCTGCTGAAGAGTGGGCAGGGCAGGAAGGTCAGTTCAGGGAGGTACCAGGACATTTTCAGACCTTGCCATGTAGCATCCAAACCTCTAGGACACCTCTTCATGAGTCAGCCATTTGAGGCCCCAGCCCCAGAAGGAGGGTCAGGGCGAGTAGGAGAAAATCATAGGTTCTGGGTGTTGAAGGCAGCTGGGCTGAACAGACATTGTCACATTATCACAGCTGGGTGAGGGCTGGGTGTCCTGGCTACTAAGGGAGGTGGCTGCCCAAGGTCACACAGCCTTCCGGTGCTGGGCTGCCATTTCCTGTGCCCCTCCATCTGTCCTCCATGCCTGTGCTGGCAGCCGTATCCCCAGACCCAGTAGAAGCCCCTGCTGCAGGAGGGGAGTTAGGGAGGCAGGTAAAGAAAGCTTCCTGGGGAAGAGGGGCCACCCCTGCAGTTTGAAGACTGGTGAATAGGAGTTATATGGGAGGAGATGGAGGGAAGAATGTCAGAGGGAGGATTGTGTTGGGAGGAGGCTCCACTGGGGAGGGTCTTCAGAATGGGCTCCAGGAAGGAGAAGGAAGGGAAGCGTTAGGAAAACAAGGTGGCCCTGGTTACACAGCATTAGAGTTTCCTGAAGTGCTCTGGATATGGCCATCTTGGGGCCAGAGAGTGAGACTATCATGGCCAGGGCTGGGCTGGCCTGTGATACCCAGGGCCTGGCTGATGGGGAGGCACCATTCTGTCCCCACAGGACACTAACAGAACTTCTGAAGCAGCCAGGCCTCCAAGAACCCCTGCCTCCACCTCTGGGTCCGAACCTGGGTAGCTGTGTCCAGGTGCAGATGGGGGATGGCCTTCCAGAGGGCTCCCCCCATGGCAGTACAGGTGAGCAGGCGAGTGGTGGCACTGCTGACCCACTGTGGAACATGGGGAAGGGTGTGCTTCAATGAGCTGCTTCCTCTGTGGGTGTGTGGGCAAGCCAGTTAGCTCCCCTGGTTGGGTAGGGACCTGAGACCCTCCCATGTGTCTTGCTACCTCCAGTCTCAGGGGCCGTGATTTGTGGGAGGTTCCAGATTCAGGATCAGCTCTGGCCAGGGCTGTGGTTCTGCATGGTGGCTCAGCGACCTGGGCTCTGAAGCCTCCCTCTCAGTCTTTAGGAGTGCCCACTTCCCTACCTGGGCCTGTCACTCAGGTGCTCCTCCATCTCCTTGGGAGCAGCAGGTTCTGGGACTCAGCGGCTGGCTCAGCCTAACCTGCCCGGAGCCATTCATTAGGTTGGCACCTCTAGGGCAGGCTATCACGCTTCCAGGTATTTGGAGCTAGGCCCTGTTCTGGGAGTTGGAGATTCTGCTCTGAAGACAGGTGCTGGCGCAGGTGGAGAGTGCAGGTCAGCTTACTGACCCCTTTCCCACTCTTCAGATAAGAAACGCCTCAACAACGGGCCCCTGGGGTCGGCCACCCCTGGAGCCCCGCGCAGACCCCGGCTGCAGGGCAGCAGCAGCAGGACGCTGCAGCCCGACTATGCCAAGTATGCCACCCTCAAGGCTGCAGGTGAGTGTGCCCAGGTGTCCAGACCCAGGCTTCTCACTTAGAGTTCTAATTCCAGCCGCCCAGAGCTTGACCCCATCCCCTTCCCTGCAGAGGCGGTCCCGCAGGACTTCTATCAGCGTTTCTCCGCCTCTGAGCCCGCTCCGAGGCCCCACCCAGCACGGGCCCCACAGCCTCTTGAGAACCTACCTGAGTTGCTGGACACTTGCCCCTGGGCCCCGCCAGGCTATGCTCCCCACGCTGCTGGCCTCGCTCCCTCAGGTCAGTATGCAGCCTGGAATGCCCGTCGCCCGGCCCGGCCCGCCCCCCGCAGCCACCCAGCCTCGCAAGTGTCCCAGGCACCTCGACATCCTGCTCATGTGCCCCGGCGCCAGCTGAGTGTGGAGAAGCTCCTGGACGCCTTCAGCCCACAGCCCCCTGGTCTCTATGGCAGCACCGGCCACGGGACCCGGCACCTGAGCACCAACAGCAAAGCTGAGGTCACCGTGTGACATGAAGTCAGTGCAGGGAGAGAGGTCCAGCTGGGAAGGCCAGCACTTCCTTCTGCATCAACTGGACAGGGCCTTGGAACCTGCAGGTCCTGGATTCTTGGTGTAAATAAACCCTGTTCTGTGGTTCCCACCCCTGAGAATAAAGGAGCCCAGCTTGGCTGAGACAGGCACTGATGGCAGCATTGGTCATTGACTGGACAGACGGCGGTGCAGGCAGAGGGCACAGCATGTGCAAGAGCAGAAGACTGCTCCTGAGTTGGCAGGAAAACATGCTGGGAGCCCCAAGAAAAGGCTAGGGAGGGTGGCCAGGGCTGCCGGCCGAGCTGAATGCCCATAGTAGTGGGCACCATGGGAGAGCGAGCAGTTAGACCTTGGCCATCTTCTGGTCTGGGCACAGGGGAGAGGACTCCTGGGGGGGGGGGTGCCAAGCCCTCTACTGGAGGTGAGTTCCTCTTGCCTCCCAGTCACCCACTCTACAGCTCAAGTTGGCTGAACCTGGCTGATCCTCACTGACCTCGTCTGGCTGTGGGCCAGGTCCTGCCCTGCAGGATGCTTGGCCAGATTAGCCCAGGGCCACCCCCCTGATGGGTGTGGGCCTTGTGGACATCTGGTGCCCAGGATGGGGGCGCCTCCTCCCAGGAGCTGCTCTGAGGGAAAGGGGGTGGGGGTGCTGGAGCAGGAGGCCATAGTGCCGCTCTGGGTTCTATGTCCACCACACGTGCCTGGCGCTGGCAGCTGGCAGCCCGTTTCTTTCCTGCAGGGAGGCCCCCTGGTACCTCGCTGTGGCCAGGACATTGCCTGCAGCCATTGTGCAACTTCCAGAGTCCTTCTGTGCAGGTAATGTTAGAGGAGTTAGGAGACCTGGGCTATGGCCAGGTGAGGTGTATGATCTCAAGAAAGCCACTCCTGCTGGGTCTTTTCCCTCCGCAGTACCTTAGGTGTGGAGTGCTGTTTTAATAACAATGGCCCCAATTGTTGCCCTTTTTTAGTTAATCCTCACAAGAGCCCCACAATGGGCATCTTTACCAGGAAGGAATTCAGGTTTTGAGACCTAAGAAACTTGCCCAAGGTACCCAGCTGACACACAAGTTAGAGTCCTGTGGTATTCTGATGAGTCTGAGGATGAATGACTGGCAGGGGCAGTCTGGGGTAAGAGGCTGGGGGATCCCAGGGTGTGAAGTCTAGGATTCCCCTCCCCCCAGGAATTCACACCACTCTTGCTGGACTTCCCTGAGGTCCCCATACGCACCAGGCATGGTCAGCTCTTTGTCCATGGGAGGGTCTACTTTTCTGTCCCATAAGCCTGTTAGGAACACCAAGCCTCACAAGGCAGCCTGGGGATAGAACGGAGAGCCCATGGTCCTGCCTGCAGTGAGGGCCATGGCTTGTGGAGGAGCCTTGGTTGGGGGTGGGGTACTCCTGGCCCTCTCCCACAGCTGTGTAAAGCTGGGAGAGGGGGGTGGGTGCTGAGTCACAGAGCCTGCTGAGACTCACAAAAGGATCAGGTTCCCACTCACAGCCACCTACCCTAGTGACGCAGCCTTGGCTAGGCTGTGCTAGAGGTGGGCAAAACCCCTTTGCTCATTCTCAGTTTCAAGGCCCTCAATCTCTCTACCCCACTGGAGCCAGGCTAAGGCCTTGGGCAGTAGCCATCACTGAAAAGGCTGAGGTAATCATGGATAGGACCAGCTGCAGCTGGGTCCCTCCTGATTGCTCTGGTCCTCAGAACTGTGTGGCCTGCTGTGACTGACCTTCAGAGGAGGATGTGGGATCAGAGTTTAGGGATCATTTCTCAGCAGGAGGGCAAGGCCAGGCCATGGACCGTGCACATCGCTCCCAGGCTCATTCCCACCTATGTGGCGCTCCTGACTCCACCTCTGACAAGGACCAACACTCCCATCCCAACCTTGTAGTCTCACCCGGAGGTGTCTTAAGTCACATCTGGCCTCTCATCAGCCTCCCAAAGCACTTACAGTGAATGACACTATGTGTCACATCACGTAAACCTGGCCAACGAGTCCATGCACTCACAGTCCAAGGCAAGGATCAGCCACCCCATTCTTGCACACTTGAGAATGGAGGCTGAGAGGTCAGGTCCTGCCCAAGGTGACACAGTTTAGAAGTCCTGTTCCTGACTTATGGGCCAGAGAGTCTCAGAGGGTCACTGGTTTTCAGGGGAGGAGATGTTAAGGAGTGGCCTACCTAATCACAAAGAATTGTTGCAGTCAGCCAAGCAGCTAGTGTTACATCCAGGGAATTAGCTGGAACCTGGATACCTCTGACTCCAGAAGCACCACCAATAGCCCTTTTATCCCAGGCCCTCACTCATCCCTGCACCAGACACCAAAGGGGCCAGGTGCACTGGTGGGCAGAGAAGGCCAATGAGACTGAAGCCCGGGGCCTCTCAGCAGTGAGAAGGGGCTGACTTCATCCCTGGGCCTTTGTACGCCAAGTCATACAGCCACGTGGCTGGTCACCACAACAGGCACACTACAGACCCTCTCACACACCTTGTGCTGGGTGGTACCAATTGGTGTTTATTGAATAACCTAAGTCTGGGACATGGTGAATGATTCAACATCAAGGAAGCCATAGGTGTATCCCCTTTTCAGTGAAAAGCCACCCCTTCTCACCCTCAACAATAACGAGAAAAGGCACAGTATGCACACACGACACGTGGCTGGGCAGGGTCCATAAATTACAGTGAAAGTGGGGGAGGGACAGGAGAATAAAGCAGGTGGGGTCCAAGCATACCCCAGGGAAGGACAAGGAGGCTGATCCATTCTAGGGCCCCTGCTGTGAGCACCCCAAGTCTGCAGGGGCTCCTGCCAGCCCTCTGCTCCAACCAACCTGTGGGGACGAGAAGCACAGGGTCTCTCTCAGTCTCTCAGGAGTCCTGGAGAGAAATGAGAAAAAGCCTCTGTGGAGGCAGCAAGCCAGGGAATCCAGAGACTCTCTTCGGAGCCCCATCAAGACAAGGGACTTTGATCTTAGTGCCCACTCTGAAAAGAAGAGCTTGTCGCTAGGGGGGGTTGGGGGCTGGTTTCTAACACCCTGGCTTATTTCCAGGTCAAGAATTAGGGATAAAAATATACAGATGCTCCTCAAATTACAATGGGGTTAGGTCCTGATAAAGCCATCATCAATGTAAAATACTGTAAGTCAAAAATTCATTGAGTACCCCAACAAACCCATCATAAAGTCAAAAAATGTTAAGTTGAACCATGGTAAGTAGGGGACAGTCTGTACCACAGAGGTAGGAGTTGCAGGAGAGGTAGGAGAGAACTGAGAAACCACAATGAAGGCCCTGGGCCCCAGTCCAAAGGGGTGGCTTCATCTCTCCCGGTTCCCCTGGCCTACCCTGAACTTAGGCTGACATCCCTAGGCGGGGGAGTGGGAAGGAACAGGACAATTAAATAAGATACCATTTATTTTTTAAAAAATGAAAAAATAATGCCGACATTTTATCTGTCCCCAGCCTCCCACCCGCCTCCCTGGGTGGAGCTCCCTCTCCTTCCCTGGTGATCCTGTATAATTGAGAGAAAACACTTGGCTTAGTCAGGCACAGGAGAAGGGGACATAGACCAGGGAGAGATAAAGATGCTACAGCGACTTAACCCTGCGCCAGGGCAAACCCAAGCACGTGGATATAAAAACATTCGTATAAAAAGAGGAATAGGGCATGCCACATAGTCCTGAGGGCAAATTGCTCTCTGGTGCCCAAAGACCCATGTCCCCCAGAGAGAAAGCCTGATAAAAAATGAGGAAGCAAAAGGTGAGAGAGATTCAGGGAGGGAAGAGAACCCAAGAGGGCTGGAGGAAGGGGCTGGACAGTGTGGGAATTCCCCCTGTGTTCGTAAGTCAGGGGTACCCCCAATTCCAGCCCTGCCACTTTTCCTCTCAAGTCTACCAGGCCCTAGACCATGGGCATCTAGTGACAGCAGCTCTAAAGGTCTCTGCCCAGGGGCCCACTGGCCTGAGGTGGTCCAAAAGCCTCAACAGGTGACAAGGCTTGTCCCCACAGCTTTGGGGGGAGGATCCTGGGAGAGAGAGACAGAGACAAACAGGTGGAGGGCGGTGGGCTGAGTCCAGTGGTCAGGAGGCGGCGATGGCTGTGCCACCACCCAGCTTTACAATCATCTGCTGGCAGTCGTTGCAGGAGCGCCGGTCGCCCACCTTCTCCAGGGTACGGGCTGCCTCGGCCAGCAGCACAGCCCGCTGGCCCGGGGAGGAAAGGAAGGAGAGAGGAAGGTGGCGGCAAGCCAGCAGGATGGCAGTGGCCCGTTCTCGCTGGCCGGGCCAGGCATCCACCTCTCCTGTGGGAAGGATGAGATACACATTGGAACTGAGAACCTGTGATGAGACTAGTGCTTTTCTGGGGGTATGACCTTGACTCATGTACTTAACCTCATATCCATCACTAGAGAAGGGCTCTGTTGCCCTCTCTAGTTCACAGAGAAGCGAACCTGGAAGCATCCCAAGGCTAGTCTGCAGTCTGGCTCCAGAGCCCTGCTTCTACCCTGTGCTGTCACTTGGGTCATCTCCAGCCCTCCCTCCTGGATCATAGTTGGGTCCTCTAGAACTAATGCCTATGCCATGCCCACAGGCCACCAAAGCCAGTCTCAGGCTTCTTTCATTCCCAGGGAGGCAAGAGGTGTGGGCCACTCACCATGCTTGGTATTCTGGGGGGTGCGCCGCCGCAGGCTGTGCTCCAGTAGCTGATGAGTACGGGTGGGGCTGGCTCCTGCCATTAAGCGCACGGTGGCTTCATGCAAGAACACCTGGGGAAGTAAAGCGGGACATCAGTCAAGCCCCAGGTCTCAGTGAGTGTCTCTCTGAACTACCTCATTTGCCATGTGATGGTGGCCCCCTCTTCTGCAAACTACCCTACCTTGCTCACCCCTGGAAAGCAGCAGGAATGGGGAACCAACCATAGCCCAGCTGGTAGTGACAGGAGGAAGCAAAAAGAAGAGAAAGAGGCCAAGGGCCCACTTTTCTGCACTGTGACAAGGAGAGCCCTGACATACCCTCTGGGGCTGGAAGACAAGCAGCCTGATGAAGCCTCAAGGCCCCGTCCCAGAGGCTACCTCCAATTTGACAAAAGGTGGCGGGGGAGGACAGAGAGGTGAGGGTCGGCTGGGCTGGTACTGAAGAATTGCTCAGTGCCCTATTTCCTTGTGTTTCGTCAGATAGTACAGAGTTCAGAGGTTTGCAGGCCAAAGACTGCAGCTCTAGGGTAAGTAAGAGCCACTGGTGGGTGGAGGGCAAGGCCCAGGTCTCTCATTTCTTAAAATATTGGGCTGTTTTACGTCTTAGTATCTTAGGCTTCAGGAGGGTCTGCAGTGTTGCCACAGAGCTCTTTTCTCGCTCTGGTAAGCAGTGGGGAGCCACTGATGGCTCCAGCAGAGGAGACGCAAGATGAGGACAGGCCAGCACAAGCTGAAGCTCTTTGGTCAGCTGCAATGTAGGGCTGGCCAGAATGGGTTCCATGAGGCAGGGGACTGCCTCAAACCTTGGGGCACACTTCTTCTTTCCCATAGTAAGGAGTATTCCCCAAAGATTTTATACATATAAAAGGGTTGTCTTTTATTTTTATACATATAAAAGGCCAGCCAAGTACATTTCCACTTTTCACATCACATGGCTAAATACTTCCCAGGCAGCCTTGTGTATTTGTTTCTATGTGTGTGTGGTTTTTTTTGAGATAGGGTCTCATTATTTCGCCCTTGGCAGAGTACCATGACATCACAGCTCACAGCAACCTCAAACTCCTGGGCTCAAGAGATTCTCCTGCTTCAGCCTCCCAAGTAGCTGGGAACACAGGCACCCACCACACCGCCTGACTATTTTTTATTGCAATTGTCATTGCTGTTTGGCAGGCCCAGGCCAGATTTGAACCAGCCAGCTCTGGTGTATGTTGCTGGTGCCCTAGCCGCTGAGCCACAGGTGCCGAGCCAACGATGCTCTTGCCTTAGCCTCCCAAGGCTACAGGCACCTGCCAAAACGCCCAGATATTTTTTTGTTGTAAATGTCACTGTTGTTTGGCAGGCCCGGGCTGGGTTCGAACCCACCAGCCCTGGTGTATGTGGCTGGCGCACTAGCCACTGAGCTACAGGTGCTGAGCCATATGGGTGTATTTTTTAAGGCTAATTAAGTGAACTAGTGGGGGTCGAGAAGAAACAAAGGAATCTGTAACTGGTTGAGATACTGTAAACACCACTGCACTCTACATTTTGTCTGCTATGTCTGTCTTGCCCTGATGCACACAATGGCCACATTGTGACCCTATGAGGGTCCCATAGCACCTTAGGTGAGGGGCATGGGGGACAAATGCCAGTCTTCATGGCAGTGACCTCTGAGACTTTTGTGCCCTTCTCATACAGCCCATTCCCCTCACTGACACTTCTAACCCCTCAAACTGTCAGAAAGTGATTCAGGTAAAATGCGTTGAGTACATTATTCTAATTAGCAATAAAAATAAAAAATGAAATGACTTGAGTCTAGTCATACAACTATCCTCAGAGACTTATTTCAGATCCTATGGCCATTGCCACAGGGATGTCATGTAGAAAATGTCAGCTGGTAGAACCTAAGGCTCCAGGGGCTCAGAGGAAGTTTCCCTTTAAATGGGGTTCTGGGAGATCCTTTACTCTGCCAACTGGTGTTGAGAATCAGAGTGGAGCCCTGGATAGGGTAGTAGCCCAGCTTGCTGCCACTGCCTCAGAGCCATCCCACCCAGCATCTGACCAAAGAGTTGCAGCTTGTGCTGGCCTGTCCTCAGTGGGCAGAACATGGTCTGTTCCCCACTGCACTCTAGGACCAGGCACACAGCAAGTCCTCAACCAACATGTGCTCAACATAGGGGCACATGGGGTCAGGCCTAAGCAAGAATGTTACAGGTCACTGGCTGACCTGAGGGGCACCTCTGCAACCACATGTTGGTACCTATGCTGGGTTTTGGGCTCAGGCCCTACAGACCCTGATCTGTCCTCCCCACCAGGCGTCTGGCCCTCACCTTGCGGTAAGCTGGGCGGAAACTGTGCGCCAGTCTGCGAAGACTGCCCAAGTCCCGCTGGAAGCCAGCTAGCTCGGCGCCCGATGCGTGGTAGGTCTCACCCAGGGCCTGGCTGGTGCCTGCCTGCTTTTGCCAGAGTGTTGTCCGCAGTGACAGTAGCAGGTCACAGGTCAGCAACTGGACTACCTGTGGGGTGAACCACAAGGGGGGAGACAGATGACTGGCCTATCCCCTAGGCAGGGATCCAGCACCTACCAGGTCCTCCCCTACCCAAACATTCAGCAGTTGAGGGGGAAGTGGAGAGCCCCAGTCTGGAAAATACTCCACAAGGAATGAGAAAACAGCAGAAGGAATAATCCTCTTTCCACTGTCCTAGGAGGTGGGAGATTTGTTTCCCTTGTTCTGAAGTGAGAAAGTAAGAGCCTCTGACAGGGCTAGTAGCTGGTGTTGACACAACATAGGAAGGTGGCAGGGGCAGGAATAAAAAAAATCCTATGGATCTGAAGATGCAAGTTCTTCCAGCTCACGGGAGCCTCGCCATGGCTGGCCTCAAGGATAAGATACCTACAAGATACCCCAAGGGAATGCCTGAAGTGGCAGCATGGGGTAGAGAAGCAAGGGGGGAGACAAGAAGGTAGAGAGGCGGAGTGGTTCAGTGAGAGGTATCTGACTGACCTGGGTTCAATCTCGGCTTTGCCACTTACGGGCTACATGATCCGGGCATAGTACTTAATCTCTCTGACCCTTTGTTTCCTCATCCAAAAAAAATGGGAATGGCACCACATTTCCCTGGCTGTTATGAGTGTCATACGAGAGAGCACTGCATGTGGGTACAATGCCACACAAGTGTGGGCCACATATACTCCCTATCAATTACCCATGACGCTGGGTTGCCTGCCTGGCTTCTGATGGTGCCAGGTGGAACAGTGAGGAGCATGGAATCCTTCTTAGGATGGAACATGAGCAGCCCCCCAGCTCAGATGGACTCCCAGGCTGCTCTTCACCTCACTCAGCTCTGGCTCTTCTTTTCCCCAAGGCAGTGGGCCTGGAAAGTCATGATGCTATCCAGACACTGCCATGTGCTGCACGAGGCCCTGACCCTTGGCCATGCAGTTTTCTGGCTTTTGTCAGCCTCAAGAGGATGTGGGTGGAGATCCCTGGCACTTCTCAGATGCTAGTGCTGGAGGGAGGTACACCTTCAGGGAACCAGAGCAGCAGGCCCATGGCTGGATCCTGCCCTCTGAGAGCCACCGGGCGATAGGATTTTCTAGGTTTATTCTTCTACCACAAAGGGGCTTTTCTAGGTTCATTCTCCTACCACAGTCTAGGCACCCTAGCCCCAATGGTGACTGCAAGGCTCTCATTCCACAAACTTAGCCTACACTGTTCGATCCTCTCATGAAGATGAATACTGTAAGAGACCAATAGAAAGCCCAACGAAGAAACTGAGATATGACCCCCTCACCCCCCCACCACTCTGCCTTTGGTCTTGGTAGTCCAGGGGTCTTGGGCTCTTTCTGCACATTGCCTTGTCTGTAGGGGCCAACGCACTTGTCCTAGATTCACCCCAGTGCCCAGGCCCCCAAAAATCTCTTACTTAGTGTCCACTGAGCTGGCTGAGATCTAACCACAATGAGCGGCTCAGAGTATAACCCTCCAGGACTGTCCTCATCCTCCTCTGGTGTTAAGCCACACATTCCACAGAAGAACAGTGATGCTCTACTTCCAGCTGTGTTCTCTCCCCCTCTTCCCAGGATGGCTGTGCCTTGGGACCCAATAGTGGCAGAAATGCCCTCCAAAAGGACCTCCTCCTGAATAATGGGGTCTTGGGGTAAGGGAATGTTGGGAAGTCACGAGGGCTGGGCAGGCCTCCATGATGCACTGTGGAAACACTGCATGGGTACTGCTAGAACATGCAATGCAACTACAATGCACCATAGCTGCCCGCCAGGAGGTGGGTGGCTGGCTGTGGAGGTGCCCAGGGCAGTCAGCTGGCTCTGTGTATGTGACTGGGGGGGGGGGGGGCAGGGGTCTGCTCAAAGGCTGGCCTGAAGAGGACGGGGGACTCTGGCCAGCTGTAGTTCACTTGGACTGACAGAAGCTGTGGACCAGAAGGAGCTAGGATTCTGGGGGCCCAAGAAAGATACAGGTAGAAACAGGTTTGCCTCAGAGACCAAAAAAGAAGTCTAAGTAGGGTAACAGGCCACATTTTTTGGATAGGTGGCTGTTAACTTGTTTTCTCTGTCTCTCAGACAGCCTCATACATCAGGTCCACTTGAGGTGGGAGGAACTGTTCTCACAGACCAGAGCTGAGTACCTTCTAGAGGGGCCAGCTAAGTCCTGACTCACGTGGTTGAGGGTGGGGTCAGAGGTGGCCCCACTGACGTTGAGGCTGCTCCAGAGGTGGCCGCTGGCCCTCTCACAATGGCAGAAGGCACTCTGCTGCCCATCTGCTTTCCCATAGAGTGAGGCGTGCATGGCTCTGCAGGCGTGGAGGACAGCCTTCACCAAGGGGCTCCTGTAGCAGTGAGAGGGAGGTTGTAGGCAGGTCAGTGTGTATTACCTGGGTAACAGGTGGAGGGGCCCAAGTCAGTGACTACTACATCCCACAGTGCTGTGATAGGTGGGTCTCTGGGGTACAAACCTGCCATGATGGTTTCAGGTCCCAGTCCCAGATCTGAAACGCCAGCTGAGCCAGGGTCGGCTCCCCACCCACTCCCTGACACCTCTTCATTTAATAACTGATGGAATCAGAAAACCAGGCACTAGAATTGCCATTAAAAATCTATTCAAAATGGTCATTCCAACATCTGTGCCTCAGTTCCCTATCTATAAAGTGGCCATAATATTGCTGGTTACTTCCTGTGGTGACATAAGGTGTTGGCCCTATTTTTTGTACCTGTTCTCTAAGGGATAAGCCACTTCCCCGTATGTCCAGCGTTAAACTCTCCAGAGAAACTTAGCTTCTTTTTGTAGAACAGACTGGAGAACAGGGGGAGTTTGGGGTTGGAGGAGGGTTTCTATAGCATCACTGTCCTACAGGGCAAAGGGACCCAGGAGTACACAAATCCAGGGGGTGGCAATGCCTGCTGAGGCATTTTAGCTGTCTGCTGCAGCTCTGCTGCTCAGAAGTAAGATGACTTATTGGCTTGGCTTCATACCTGCCAAGCCTCAGTGTTCTCAGGGGAGGGGACACACATGCACAGGTGGATGCTAATACAGGGCTGGTGTAGCATGTACTAATGGGGGGGGCTTAAAAATGGGGCTACTTAATGAAATCAGGGTGCTAAGTCAACTTTAGTGAACATGGTTTCAAAACTACACAACCACTTTTTCTCAGCTGCTTTCTGTGGTCCTGGTTAAAATTCTGCTTGATGGGAAATACTATAGGCTTGGCTCTAAGGGTAGGACCTTGTGGAGCTTTTCGGCTGTTCATACAATTTCTCTCAGGAACACTTAAATCCCATTAGAAATAGCCAGGGCATTAGCTGGCAGGGCTGCCCATCACTAAGGTCTAAATGCCTGCAAGACAGACACGAACATCCCAAGAAGAATGCCGAAAGCTCTCTGGTTATGCCATGTATTCAAGACTATTTCAGTTATAGGATAAAGGTACAAGAGCTGATGGTGGGGGCTAGAGGGTACCTGAAAACTAAACAAAATGCTGGCACATAGGAACAGAATCCTCTGGTCCACATAAACTTTAGGGCAAACACAGGCCTCCATCCTCATTGACCTCGAGGCACCAGTACACTGCTGGCCTATACCACGAAACTTTGGAAGGTGCTGGGAGCCATAAAGCTGTCTGTCTCTCCTTTTTAGCCTGTGGTGCCACAAAGGCACACATCAAAGAGGTGCTGGAGGCTGGACTGACAGTGGTGCTGTGAGAGCAGGACACTTACACAGAGGACATAGTGGCCCAGTTTGGGTTCTCGTGGTGCCCTCATCTCCCTTTTCTGGCTCCCCATCTGTCATGCAGTCCTGATCCTTCACCCTAAACCAGTTGCTGATGCTGAATCTCTCCCACTAAGTCAGATGAGATTCCCCTGGACAGAAGCCACAGAATGGCCAAGGAGGCTTACGCACTCTGCCACTTCCAGGGCATTGGGGACACGCTCTACTTTGGTAAAATTAGAGCGCACAGCTGCGTCGTCTCCCTGGAGCCAGCTGATGGCTACGGTGATTGCAGACGTCCACCACCGACAGATGACATCTGGACCTGGAGGGGAATAGCACCAAACACACTCCAGCACCCAAAGACAACAGATTGTTTCTGGTGGGAGTATCAGCCAGCACAATCTTTTGGAAAGTGTCTGACAATATGTATCAAGAGCCTTAAAATGTTCATTCTTATTAATCTAGTCATCCTATTTTTGACAGTTTATAATAATGAAATTGGCTTAAATAGAGAAAAAAGTTTTAACAAAGATGTTCATTGGAGTGTTATTTTTAAGTAAAAAGTTGGAACTGGTCACGATGGCTCATGCCTATAATCCTAGTACTCTGGGAGGCCAACGTGAGAGGATCACCTGAGCTTAGGAGTTGGAGACCAGCTTAAGCAAGAGTGAGACCCTGTCTCTACTAAAAATAGAAAAATGAGTCAGGCATTGTGGCTGGTGCCTATAGTCACAGTTCCTTGGGAGACTGAGGTAAGGGGACTGCTTGAGTCCAGAAGTCTGAAGTTGCTGTGAGCTAGGCTGACGCCACTACCCTCGCACTCTACCCAGGACAAAAGAGTGAGATTCTGTCTCAAAAGAAAAAAAAAGTAAAACATTAGATACGACCTAAACTTCTGACAGCTATAAAGAATGGTGTCTTCAAGTATCTATAATAGGCTCATGTTAGAATATTTAAAGTCTTTTCCTCTCTTAGATTTAGCTTTTTTCAACTGAAAAATGATGATACTAGTGACCTCACAAAACAGTGGGGATGGTCATGTAAGAAAAAAGGCATGAGAGCATGTACTTTTCTTTCTGTTTTGGGGGGTCCAGGGAACAGACATTAGGCAAGAAAGAACATGGTTTTTTAAACTCTAAAATAGAAAAGAGGCTCAGCACCTGGACCTCAGTGAGTAGTGCGCCGGCCATGTACTCCGTTGCTGGCGGGCTTGAGCCTGGCCTGGGCCTGCTGAAACAATGACAACTGCAACCAAAAAACAGTTGGGTGTTGCAGCCAGCACCTATAATCCCAGCTATTCGGGAGGCTGAGGCAAGAGAATCACTTAAGTCTAAGAGTCTGAGGTTGCTGTGAGCTGTGACGCCACGGCACTCTACCCAGGGCAAAATAAAAATAAAAACAATAAAATAAAATAGATAAGAGAGGCTATAAGGTTAGTGGTCATGATGGCGGTGGTTATGTTTCTGGGATATTTCCCTTATGAGGGAGAGTTGCCAAAGGTAGCTTGGCACCCCCACCTTCACAATAGCCTCCGAAGCCTGACAATTGGCAACTGATGTGCTACCACTCCGATGGCAGTTTATGGACAGGTGTTTAATTCAGCCAGGGGTCAGTTATACCATGAAGCCCAAGGCAATGGGGAAGTGGTAGAGAGACCTAGATGAAGTCTCTTCAGCAGAGTGTAAGGACTAAGAATAGCACCAGAGCCCACTGTATAGCTGAGAAGTGAGTCCCCACCAGCCCTGGTGCCTGCTCTTCTGGGCATTTGAGAAGGGTCCTGACCTGGCCCACACAGCCAGGGCCTGAAGAAAATGTTAACTCACTCTTTGTCCCATTTATCTGAGAACCATCATTTCCTGCCTCCAGAATGCTGCCCAGGATGGGGTAACATGAGGGGGCTGCAGATGTGTACTTGGGATCCAGAGAAGATGCCTGAGCACACACTCATACAACCCCGGAGTTTGAGAGCAAAAGAGCTGTTAAAGATTGACCTCAGTACCCCTGAGACTATGGCTTACCCAGGGCTGACTTGAGCACGGAGCTACTGGAGAGTGGTGGGGTCACAATCCCCACAGAGTCCACAAAGGAATGAAGTAATTTCAGGTATTCTAGAGCACTGGAGAATTCACTAGAAAGAAAGTTTCCTGAACATCAAAACATATACCAGGACCACGTTCATGGTCTGGCTGTTCAGCCCTCAAGATACAAAAGCCATTTCTGTTCCCCTCTCCCCCATTACCCTAGGCACATTTTACACCTTTCCCCGTGCTGCCTGGGAGGGCAGCAGGGCTGGCCTGGGGACTTTACCAACTCTCTTCTTCATGGTCTCCAGCCTTCTTCTTGACCTGAGGTTTGACCAAGGACTCCACAGCTCTCTCCAGAAGGTTTTTGCAAAAGGCCTGGTGGACTTGGGCAATGGGGTCAGCTGAAAAAGGAGATGTATTAAATGGGTTTTATTTATGAGCCCATTTTGGTCTTTATCAATAACAGAGAATGGAGAGAGGAACCCAAGAAACAGCTATGCCCTGCACCTGGGAATTGGATTCCCCTTCTCTGGCAAACCCAGAATGACCATGCTGAATAGCTAGAGGCAGAGAAGGGTGACCAACCCACAGTGAGGGGCACAGACTGTGTAGTTGTGGATTTGCTGAGGGTGGATGGGTGGGTAGAACAAGAGGGTGCTGTGTCTCTTAGTACAGTGCTCAGTACTTCATTCAAGGTTGGGAGCTATAAGGTGGAACCTGGTCAAAAAACAGAAAATGGAAAAGCGGACAGCCATCTCAAGTCTCAGAGGCTGTCCCTTCTCCCTGTGGCTTAGGAGAACAACTAGCCCAGGAGAAAAAGGTGGTGGCTGCTGCCAGGCTCATGACAATGAAGAATCTGTTCCTGTTTTTCCAGAGCCTTGTCATGGAATCTGTGATCAGCAATGACCTGGATGAGCTGATTAAACCAGGGACAATAGCTAACTTTCACCGACAGATTCCCTTACTGGGTAGTACAAATCATGGCAGCACCAGCCTTTTCTCTCCCCTCATATGTGGCAGACACGTGGATCTTGATCTGATGATGATGAGAAACACCTAGGAATATATACTGGGTGAAAAGGCTTAGAGCCAGAGACTGCAAGAGGTGAAAATGCCAGCAGGAAGCCTGTATTTAGCCAGCAAGGGTGTAGTGGGAAGTTTAGGACTGCTTTTGCTTTCACCTTTTACTTTTTGGTGGGGGACACAATTCTCATATTGAGCAATAAAGTTATTATTTAAAAAACAAAAGGACTGGCTCGGCGCCTATGGCTCAACGGGCTAAGGCATCAGCCATGTATACTTGAGCAGGTGGGTTCGAATTCAGCCGGGGCCCGCCAAACAACAATGACAGCTGCAACCAAAAAATGGCCGGGCGTTGTGGCGGGCGCCTGTAGTCCCAGCTACTTGGGAGGCGGAGGCAAGAGACTCGCTGGAGCCCAGGAATTGGAGGTTGCTGTGAGCTGTGATGCCACAGCACTCTATCCAGGGTGACAGCTTGAGGCTCTGT
>CAUYON010089427.1:0-19110 GCA_963573935.1 Arctocebus calabarensis | reverse complement strand
CACGCTGTCTCCCTGTGTCCCCAGAGGGAAGTTTCTGGGCAGATCCCACCTGGCAGAGATGCCTGAAGTCCTCTCTCCCCAGTCTCACTGTGCCCAGCCGCAAGGAAGCTGTTACTCGTCCGCCATCTTGCTCCGCCCTCCGTATTTATCATTTCTAATTAAGCTTTGGAGCACTGCTGCTCTAGGACTCTGTGGGCATGATTGCTCCCAAACACAGGGCAAGACAAACCCACGTAATGTGAGTACATTAACCCAACAGCCCACTTCTCCATTCTAGCTGTTTCAAACCATGTCTGTATTTTTCAGGTTCATGAAATCATCACAATCATTCAAGCTTAAAAGTTAACATTCTTGGCTTTGCTGAAGGGAAAGAGGCCATTTGACTTGAACTTCTCTGCCTCTCTGCCTCCAATCTTCCAGCACACCATCTTTCCTTCTGCATTTTTACCATGACAGAAGATAAAGTATCCTCTTTCATTTTCAGGGCAGTTTCTTTCTTCTTTGATCTTGGCCTATTATTATTCATCACTTAAAATAGCTGTTGTAGAGAAATATGGTGTACTTGGAAATGCATTCCTGATCCCAGAGGCTTCTCCCATACCATCCTGCCTTCCCTGGTAACTTTAATGCACCAGTGGCCATGGTTTTCACAAATTGTTATTTTTCATTGTTTTAAATTAATTTTGCTGTATCATCAAGGTATCAGATTACAGCCCCAATTCTATCTAATTGTGCATGGCCTGTGCATGATTTTGTAAAACACAGACGAAAGGAAAAATAGAAATTCAGCTTCCTGGTTCTCACCACTTGCTGAGCATGGCTCACATCAGGCTGATAGTGTTTGATTACACGAGTGGGAGTTTGAGGTCAAGTATAAAGAATTCGGGTGTAATGTTGCCATCCAATGGTTCAAAGGAAATATAGTTTAGATCTGTTATTAAAATTATGTTCTGATGTATTTGAAGTATTAAGATATATGTTCAGAAGAGGTTTTGAATATTGTAATATTTCCAGTTTATTTGATGTTGAGAGTTTGGACTGTGACTATGTGACTGAACTTGTTCTCTTCCTAAATTGACCTTATTAAGGACACAACTTATTAATATTTAAGTAACTAATCCCAGTGATGTCTTCCATCAAAAGCATCCCACATATCTCATTAGTGTTGACTAAAACATTTTCTTGCTTATTTTTATAATCATTAACAACAAAGTTTCATAGTGTTTTCTAGGATCTTTCTATCACCATGTATCATCAGTAGAAGTATATTTTTTCATATATATACACATATATATATATTCATGTTTTTACATGAGTTGTTCACCTAGAAGTGATTATTTTATTATTAGTCTTCACAAAGAGGGAAGTATAAGATTTAGTATCTAAAACCTTCCTTTGTGAAACAATATGATTTTGTATTAAAAGGACAAAAAGGAAACTTTAATAGAAAGTGTACTTCTTACATATTTCTTTACGACAGAGAGAAAGGAAACACTTCTGTTCTTTAAAGATGTAGAGAGACCAGCAGCAAGAAAAAGCGTAACTGAAAATTACTTCTTTTTTTAAGGAAGGAGAGAGAAATTAAATATGCCTTTGGCAAGGGAAAGACACAGTATGGGGTTAGAGGTGTGCCAGACACCATAACTCACCATCCCCCTTCCTCCGCCCCTCTCCCCACTCCCTTCTTGCTATAACCTAGGGTGCAGAGCAACATCACAGAGGCTAAGCCCTGCTGAAGGAATTGTATGGAGTAAGGGAGGCTATAAGCTCTCTTAGGCATGTGCAAAAAAATCTCTATTTTAACACAGCTTATATAGACAATACTACACATATGCACCATTAATCAATAATCTTATGACGTATACATCATCCATCTAAAATCTGGTGATTTGACTCTTGTGATTACCACCTGACCACCTCATGACCAGGCCATCATCGGCCTGGTGCCTGCCTGTCTATTGATCAACTAACACAATACTCCATTAACTATTATCTTTTACCATTATTACATCTAAAATTAAACCTAAGCCACAAAGCAAACTCTGGGAGAATAAGCTGCTTGAATGCTATAGACCCTTAACAGACCATCCAGAGGTGATTATTCATTCTCCAGGAGTAGTGGAGATTCCTAAGATGTACAGAATACTTGCCTACAAGCCCTGCCTCCAGGACCAAGCCTTTGTTCACTGAAGTATTACCTTCTGCGTGAGCAGGCCTAAGGTCAAAACGGAGTTCTATCCTGGTCTCTCCTTCCCAACTCACTAAAAATCTTCAAACCTGTTCTCAGAGAATGAATCTGTTTAAAGGCACATATAGGCTTTTTTCCTATACTCCCTCATTCTCCTACTCCCACCCCTTGTATTAGCTCATCTATTACTGCCTTATTAGAATTGAATATAGTGGATTCTTGCTTCTCCATTCTTATGATGCTTTACTAAGAAAAATGTTCCACCTCCATCTGGGTTAATATAAAAGATGTAAAGTCTCCATCTTTTTAGTGGCTGAATAGTATTCCATAGTATATGTATACCACAGTTTGTTAATCTATTCGTAGGGTGATAGACATTTAGGCTGTTTCCATGTTTTGGTGATTGTAAATTCAGCTGTGATAAATGGTCTAGTGCAGATGTCCTTATGATAAAAGGATTTTTTTTTTCTTCTGGGTAGATGCCTAGTAATGGGATTCCAGGATCAAATGGGGGGTCTAATTTGAGTTCTTGGTGTATTCTTAATACTTCCTTCCAAAGAGATTGTATTAGTTTGCAGTCCCACCAGGAACGTAAAAGTGTTCCCTTCTCTCTACATTAATACCAGCATCTGAAGTTTTGAGACTTTATGATGTGGGCCATTCACTCTCACTGTGATATCTCTGGATAGTTTTGATTGCTTTTCTCTGATGATTGGGGATAATGAGAATTTTTTCATATATTTCTTAGCCATAGGATTTCTGTCTTCAGAGAAGGTTCTAGTCATGTCTTTTGCCCAGTGACATATGAGATTGCTGGATGTTTTTTGGTTATTCATTTGAGTTCTCTATAGATGCTAGATATCAAGCTTTTGTTCATTCATGATATGCCAATGTCTTTCCCATTCTGAAGGTTGTCTGTTTGTTTTAGTTGTTGTTTCCTTAAGTGTACAGAAGGTTTTCAATTTAATTAAGTCCCATTTGTTTATTTTTGTTGTTTTTGCAATTGCCGAGGACATCTTCTTCATAAAATCTTTTCCTAGGCTGATATCTTCAAGTTTTCTCCACACTTACTTTGAGTATTTTTATTGTTTCATCCTTTAGATTTAAATCTTTTATAAATCTTGAATCAATCTTTGTAAGTGACAAGGGTGTGTCCAGTTTGAGTCTTTTATATGTGGCTATCCAGTTCTCCCACCACCATTTATTGAACAGGGATTCTTTCCCCCACTGTATGTTCTTGTTTGGTTTACCAAAGATGAGGTGTCTGTAAGAGGTTAGTTTCATCTCATGGTTTTCTATTCGGTTCTAAATATCAGTGTCTCTATTTTTATCCCAATACCATGCTGTTTTGAGCACTATGGTCGTGTACAAAAGCCAAAAGTCTCATAGAGTGATACCCATGACTTCATTTTTAATACTAAAAATTGCTTTGGCTGTACGGGGTTTCTTCTGCTTCCATATAATGCAAAGAATTAATTTTTCCAAATCTTATGGTGGTATTTTAATGGGGATTGAATTGAATCTATAGACTGTTTTGAGTAGTATAGATATTTTGACAATGTTGATTCTTCCCATCCATGAGCATGGTATCTTCTTCCATTTGTTAATATCTTCTGCTATTTCTTTTCTTAGGGCTTCATAATTTTCTTTGCAGAGGTCCTTCACCTCTTTTGTTAGGTATATTCCTAGGTATTTCATTTTTCTTGAAGCTACTGTGAAGGGAATTGTGTCATTGATTAGCTTCTCGTCTTAGCTGTTATTTGCATATACAAAGGCTACTGATTTGTAGAGAAATTTATTTTATATCTTGAGACATTGCTATATTTTTGATCATTTCCAGGACACTTGGGGTTGAGTCTTTGGGATTCTTATACGATCATATCATTGGCAAAGAGCAAGAGTTTGACTGCATCTGCCCCCATTTGGATGCCTTCCTTCTCTTTTGTATATTTCCTTCTCTTGCCTAATTGTATTGGCAAGAACTTTCAGCACTATGTTGAAAAGTAGTGGTGATAGAGGGCAACCTTGTCTGGTTCCAGTTCTAAGTAGAAAAGCTTTCAGTTTTAATCCATTCAGTATAATATTAGCTGTGAGTTGTAAATAGCTTTGATCACATTCACAAATATGCCATCTATGCTTATATTCTTAAGTATTCTAATTAGAAAAGGATGCTGAATTTTATCAAATGCTTTTTCCGCATCTATTGAGAGGATCATATGGTCTTTGTTTTTGCTTCTGTGATATGTTGAATTATGTTTATGGACTTGCCTATGTTAAACCAGCCTTGCATCCCTGAGATGAAACTTACTTGATTGTGATGAATTATTTTTTTAATGTATCACTGTAATCTATTGGCTAAGATTTTTTGAGTTGAGAATTTTTGCATCTGTATTCATTAGTGAAATTGGTCTGAAGTTCTCCTTTTTAGTTGGGTCTTTTCCTGGTTTTGGTATCGGGATGATGTTTGCTTTGTAGAATGTGATGGGGAAGATTCCTTCCTTCTCCATTTTTTTGAATAATTTCTGAAGTATGGGTATAAGCTCTTCTTTGAAGGTTTGATAGAATTTTGGTGTGAAGCCATCAGACCAGGGTGGTTTTTTGTTTGGGAGATTATTTATTGTTCCTTTGATCTTAGTTCTTGAAATATTTCTGTTCAAGAGATGTATTTCTTCTTGATTAAGTCTAGGGAGAGGATGTGATTCCAAGTATTGATCCATTTCCTCTGCATTATCAAATTTCTGGGCATAGAGTTTCTTGTATTACTCAGAGATAATCTCTTATACCTCTATGGGAGCTATTGCTATTTCCCCTTTATCATTTCTGATTGAGGTTATTAGAGATTTTACTTTTCTGTTTCTAGTTAATCTGGCCAAAGATTTGCCTGTTTTATTTATTTTTTCAAAAAACTAACTTTTTGTTTTGTTAATTTTCTGAGTGGATGTTTTGTTTTCAATTTCATTGATCTCTGGTTTAATTTTGGTTATTTCTTTTCTTTTGCTGGTTTTCGGATTAAATTGTTCTTCTTTTTCCAATTCTATAAGTTGGTTCATGAGTTTGTTTATGTGCTCTCTTCTGTTTTTCGAATGCAGGCATCTAATGCAATAATTTCCCTCTTAAGACTGCTTTTGCTGTGTCCCATAGGTTTTGGTAACTTGCATCTTCATTGTTGTTATGTTTGAGGAATTTAATGCTTTCCTCTTTTATCTATTCCCGAACCCAACTACAATTCATCATAAGATTGTTTAATTTCCAGGTCTTTGTGTGGGGATGAACATTTTTGTTGGAGTTGAGTTCCACTTTTATAGTCTTGTGTTCTGAGAAGACACGGGTATAATTTCTATTCTTTCAATTTGCGGAGGTTTGATTTGTATCCTAGGATGTGGTTTATTTCAGAGTACATACCATAGGCTGGTGAGAAAAATGTATATTACTTAGCTTTGACAGGGTGTATTCTGTATATGTCTATTAATCTCATTTGTTCTAGGGTCACATTTAAGTCTTTTGTGTCTTTATATAGTTTCTATTTAGAGCATCTATCCAGTTCTGTGAGTGGGGTGCTAAAATCCCCTGACTATTATGGTCTTATGGAATATCATATTGCTTAGACCCATCAAGGTCTGTTTCATAAATCTGGGAGCATTTAAGTTGGGTGCATAAATATATAAAATTGAAATGTCTTCTTGTTGTATTGTTCCTTTGGCTAGTATAAAGTGTTCATCTTTGTCTTTCTTAACTTCAGTTGTTTTGAATCCACTTGTATCTGAAACTAAGATTGCAGCCCCTCCTTTCTTCTGATTTCTGTTTGTTTGAAATACTGTTTTCCATCCCTTAACTCCGAGTCTTAATTTGTCCTTCAAGGCTAGGTATGTCTCCTGGAGACAGTATATGGATTCCTTGTGCTTTTTTATCCAATCAGCTAGCCTGTGCCTCTTCAGTCTATTAACATTCATTGAGAGAATTGATAAGTATGGTAGAGTTCTGTCCATCCTATTTATGAAAGTTCGTTGTGTAGTTTTATCCTTTGCATGCCTGTGGAAGCTAAGTTTTGACCTTTAGCTTCTGGGTGTTTATTTTGCTATTGATCCATTATGGTTGTCAGTGCTGAGAATAGGTCTAAGTATTTCCTGTAGAGCTGGTCTTGTGGCAAATTTCCTCAGTTTTTGTATATCCACAAAAAATTTAATTTCTCCATCAATTTTGAAGTTTAATTTAGCAGGATACAGAATTCTGGCTGAAAATTGTTTTGTTTAAGAATGTTGAAGGTGGATAACCATGGTCTTCTGGCTTGTAAGGTTTCAATTGATAAGTCTGCCACCATCTTAATGACTCTGCTATTGCAGGTAAGTTGGCGCTTACTACTGGCTACATGCAGAATTTTTTCTTTCATCTTGACTTTGGACAGGTACATTACAATGTGTCTTGGAGAGGTTCTGTCTGAGTTGAGATGACCCAGGGTTCATATATATCTGAAAGGAGTGTGTCGGGGCCTTTAGTAAAACTTAGGAAGTTTTTATTTATGATAGTCTCTAGCAGGACTTCCATTCCTTTGAGACAATCTTCTTCCACTTTGGCAATCCCTATTATTCATATATTTGAATGCTTGATGGAGTCTTGTAGTTCTCTAAGCACCTGCTCTGCTTTCTCTCTCTTCTTTTCTCCCTCTTTAACTACCTCAGTTAACTCAAAAACTTTATTGTCTACCTCTGAAGTTCTTTCTTTTCCATGGTGCAACTTATTTTTGATACTTTCTACTGCATCTTTCTGTTCCTGAATTGTTTCCTTCATTTCCTTAACTCTGCCATAGCCTTTCTATATTCTACGTATCTCATCTGACTTTCAGTTCTGTCTTTCCATTTTCTTATATTTTAAATTCCCTTTTTGTCAAGTCCATTAATTCTTTATAGGTGGAGCAGCTTACAGTAGCTGCCTCATGATCCCATTATAAGAGTTGCTCTGTTTTGGTTTTTCACGTTGCCTAAAGTTTTCTGTTATTTCCTCCTCATGTGTTCTTTCCTCTTATTCACCTCTTTGTCTTTCTTTTTTCCTTCTCACTGCCTCCTTTGCTTTAAACAGAAGTCCTTTCTCTTGATGACAGTATGGTGCAATGTGTCACCAGGACACCAGGCGGCACTGTGGTTTTTTAGGGATAGCAAGAACAACCAGCATCCTCTATGGTCCTTATTCCAAACTTAGTTGCCTTTAGTGATCACCTGATTTTTTTCCTCAGCATTCAGACCCTGCCAGTTTGGGATCTTAAAGCTCACAAGAATCCTTCAGGGGCAGGTATCACAGTGCACCTTGACTTCAGTTCCTGTGGGGTACATGAGTCTATCCCACGAGTGGAGTTCTGATCTCATGGGTGTGGAATTAAGATGGTCATACTTTAGGTCCTTGCTAAAACATTCTCATGACCTTCCCACAATGGCAGCCCCCTGGCCTCCAAGACCTTCTCAGTATAGCTGCCACACCAGTCACCAAATCTATGATAAATCCATTCCAACTGGTATTCAAATGTGGTTGCTGTATACGGTTTGAGTCTGCCTACTCTTTCAAGCTTTCTACTCAATGTGCAGCTTCCCCCAACATCTGAAAACTCCAAACAGGACTCCTCCCATCTTGGACTTCTGTGGTGGGCCAGCTGATCCCGGCTGGTTGCAGTCATTTGCCTAATTCATCAGATTTCCACTGTTCCAGATATAGAATATATAATACAGTTTATATTCTGTATCTAGCTCACCACCTCCTCAATGTGCTCCCTGAGCTTTGACTCTGGGGATTAGGTTAGCGCACCTGGTATGGCTGGGTTCTCCTTTCTTTCCCAGTCATTCTAGGAGAGCTCAGCTGAATGATCCTTCTGGTCTGCCATCTTGCCTAAATTTTGAAAAGCAAGCTTTTTTTTGGCATCTAATAAATAACAGACCAGGAAAGAGAGCTTGACCATTTTATTTTTAAATGAGATGATGAAATGTGGTTAAAATGGCCCTCCGAGTCAAGAATTTATTAGGTTCATTGGCCATTTTTAGGACAGTTTTGACCTTTCCATAATGTGTGAAGGCACCCTGTCTCCCACAAAGTTGTGCTCTTAAAGAACAAGCTGTCTTCATTGTTTAAAAAAGTTGAGCGAGAGAGAGAGAGACAGAGCATGTGCAGGAGCTCACTCTGACCCATCAGATGTGGTGTTGTAGTGTCTGTTATTCTCTCAAGAAAAATAGCTCACCAGGCTAAAACATAGAGAGTTCTGAGGCCAGCCTCTTCCTTTGATTTCTAAAGGAATAATTGTTACTTCTGGTTTTCCAAATTGCAAATTAGGGACTAGAAAAGTATTTGATGTTAGTTCACTGAACTCTCTTGTCACCCGATCTATACACAGAATTAATTGCTTACCATGTATTTGGCACTAGAATGGAGAATTGGGAGAAAAGGTCCTTAGTCTTAGTGTTTATGAGAAAAGTGACTGTTCATTTAGAATGCATTACACCAATGCTGCTCTAATTTGATTGTTAACCCATTTGGCTTCTAATTCAAAGGGAAGATATGCAAATACTAAATCCTCAGAGTTCTGATGCAGCCAATTGAGATTTCTTTTTCTTTGTTGTTACATGAGACACCTTAAGAATAGGGTGGTGTTAAAACAAACTTACAATAATAATATTGATATGTTACAAACAGGTTTTCTAAATTAAAGTCAGTGCCTAGGACAGTTTATAACTATTCTTCATAATCCTTTTGGTCTGAATTTGAAAAATGGTAGTTCTTTAGCTTAAATTTTAAACTTGACCATCTTTGTATATCAAATGAAATTTGAAGACATAAGATGATTTTAAATATAACATTTACTGGCTCTGCCCATGAATCATTAAACAAACCAATTATGATAAAATGGGAAAAGGCTGGGGCTTGCAGTCAGCTGGATGAACTTGAACATCATAAAATCTCCCTGCACCTCAGTTTTCTCATCTGTAAAAAGATGGTGAAATTACACTCATATATACTATACAGCAGTTATAATTGGCATCATCTTTGCCCTTCTATTCCTTTCCATATTTAATGGAATCGAAGATCTACGCACCTCCCTGCTCTCTACAGAGGTTAGTTTTATTGTGATGTTGCTGCTATTAGGTGTTTATTTATGGTATACCAAAGTTGGAAGGCATGATTTTCTTTTTCTAGGCCTGTTATAGTCAAGAAGCATTTCTGAAGGATGTGAATTTTGCGCACCAGTGTTCCTTTCTCTCTCCTCACTACTGCCCTGAAATTTCACCATTTGGAGTTCATTACTTTCTGTCTTGCAGTTTCTAACTCCAATGCATTATAATTTCTATTAAATTTGTATCAATGCCTGAGTTTATGGCTTGTGTGGGCCCCAAAACTGTGGACTAGACTGTCAGCTGAAGGAAAGAGGAGGAAGAAGAAAAGAAAGTCATCTGAAATAGATTTATATATATATAAAAGACCCTTAGAAAAGTAGAAAGACTGCGATCAGTATTTCACAGATTTACCTGGAAATTTTAGCATATGGTTGACCACATTTAGAGCCCCTATTAAATTTATTTTGTAATCTATTTTTCTGAAAAGAAAAAGTCCTGCTGTTCTGTCTAACTACAGCTTTCACCTGTTTTTTTATTTAAAAAATTTTTTTTGTATTTCGGTAATTTCTGAGATGCTATTATTGATTTAGACCATCATTGTTTTTCCCGGCTACCAAAATTGAAAATCTATGCTGGCATTTACTTATATAAATTAATGAATGGTTTAAGAAAGAAGGGGAAAGAAGCCTTGTTTACTTGCCCTATAACCTAGTGCTTACCTCTGAGGTTTATTTAACATGGCAGGTGGTGACAAACTGCTGCTTATGACATCTCTTGCAATGTAATCTCACCACTCAATGACAAATGCTTCTGACAAATAGAAACCTGGTATTATTCTAAAGCAGAAAAAAAATGAATATAATTCAGATACAAGATAATAAAAATGGCTTATCTAAACATATGAAATAAATTAGGCCTTTAAGGACAGATCATGTTATAAGCAGCAAAAATAAAATAGGATTGGGAATTATTATCCCTGGGAGTTTTTTGTTGTTGTCAGTTGTCAGAGTAAATTAATAATCTTAGAAGCAGCCCTATTACCATGCCACCCTGTGCTATTGCTTTTTAGTAGTTCGAACTGTTGATGCTAATTAAAAAACTATCTGGGAAAGTTAATTGGGAGTGACTCGAGTTAGTTGTGACTAAAGACATAACCACCTTAATTGTAGATTGTAGGTCAGATAAAGAGCGAGGTTTTCTACCTCTTGAGTCTTAGATAAGTTCCTGAGTTGGTTGTTTTGAATTGTAAAATTTTAGTGTGAGGCAAGGGTAAATTTTCATTTAATTAGGGGGCAGTTGGAGATTTAGCACCATGTTGTTGGGCAGCTGGCACATTCTCCTGGTGGCACAGTAAATCAGCAGAGAAGTGAGATCTGTATATGCATACTCATTCACGTAACAGTGCTTCTCAGATGTCAGCTAGTTGCACACCACCTTCATGATTGTTCCTTGCCTACACTATTATTACTTTTTTCTCCAAACTAATTAATTTTTTTAATTTTTACTTTTGACATAAGTAATAATACTCATGAATTCAGAGGTTCACTTTTTTTATTATACATTAAAATATAAAATCATTGAATTTTTTATTTTTTATTTTTTTTTTGCAGTTTTTGGTAAGGGCTGGGTTTGAACCCGCCACTTTTGGCACATGGGGCCAGCACCCTACTCCTTTGACCACAGGCACCACCCTGACTTTTTTTGTTTTTTAGTATGTGTGCTGCTAAAGAAAGCATGTGGATTTTTCTTTACTTACAATTTTTAAAATGTAAAAAGTAACTTGGAACACTTGAATACATCCCCCAATTTATATAGTTCCATATACACTATTTATTTTCCTAATTGTTTAGTTTGTTTGTTTGTTTTTTATAGTTTTAGAAACACTGATTTTTCCTACCATTTATGGAAATTGGAAATTTGTGTATGTGTAATATTGAACAGGAGGTGAAAACATACATTTTACATAATTACTTCTTTGTCTATTCTGGAATTATAATAGCAAGTACTCATTAGAAGATATACACTTTAGGACATTGTATGGAAGAGGCTTTCTGTGGCAAAGTAATAAGAGGCAGAGCTGGGAGCAGAATCAGCTTGCCCATTCCAGGCAGCCATTGGTTCCAAAACAGCATCTGCAATTGATTGGTAATGGCTGCCAGGTGCTAGTGCTGAGAATTCTCAGGTGAGCCTATGGCTTAATAGGGAAGAAAACAGTGCTGATAGTGATGTCTGCCCCAGGTTTGGTACAGACAGGAGTAGTAAGTTTGCCAAGGATTTATCTTCCTTCCACTGAGGGACAGCACCTGTGTGTAGCACTTTTCTGGTTATGGTTATACATTAAAATGGACATATTTTTAATTTTTGGTCAGCAGATTTGTCATCTATCTAATATCTCCATCTTTGTTACTTTTTACTTTCATTGGTACATGATTTTATTGCACTATATACCTAATACCAATTATAATAAAAGTTTTAATTGGTTCTTCGTTTGCTTTTCTTTTATCTTATTGAAATATTCACTCTTGTCTACTGTTCCTATTTCCAAGTCTTATCAATCCTTAAGTTAAATTCCAGAAAATGGCTTTGGGTCAAACTACACCTCTCTGGATTCTTTCTTATTAAACCTGAAGTTGGATCTAGTCACTTATTTTCAAATATTCGCAATGTGTAATATACGACCTCTTCTATTTCCACACTCCCAGCAGCCCAAGAACTGAATTTATGTGGTTTACATGCTCATTTTGATACAAATGACATCAGAAATAAGATGGGGTCATTTATAAATAACTAGAAATATCTTTGAAGGGTGGGAGGTTCTTGACATTGACTCAGGGTAACTTCTTGAGAGAACCATATTTTTAAACACACAAATTAAAATTCCTCCTTCCTCCTCTTTCCTCCTTCTAGAGATGGATGAGAAAACAAAAGACTGATCAGGCAGAGTCTACCTATTTAAACCACAGAACCAAGATTTGCATTTTAAAACAAGTCCTGGCATTCCTATCCAGGCTTAGTCCTGTATAAGGGTGAGGTTGTTTTCTTTGGCTCTAAGGGCACTGCATGTACCCTTAAAGCTTCTGAATACCCTGACAACCAGCCAGGTTGTAAATTTGCACATTCTCTGTGAACAGGCTCTATCTCTCAGTTACTCCAAATCACTATACAACCTATCCCAATCAAACCCACAATCTTTGCCAGTAGGCCATTTCTCCTAAATTATTCATGCTCATTCTAAGCAATGATTCTCACATTTAAGTATGTATCAGAATAACCTACAGGGCTTGCTAAAACACAGATTGCTGGGCCTCACCCTCAAATTTAGGTAGGCCAGGCGTGAGACCTGAGAATTTGCATTTCTAACAAGTTCCCAGGTGGTTAATGCGACTAGTCTGAGGACACACCTAAGAACCATTGCAAAATGTTGCTCTTCTTCATTTCAAACCTTACCAACCTGAGACTGAATGTGTAGGTGTTGGCCTAGTTGTCCTCCAAATGATCTTTGCTTATCCAGATAATTGCTTACAACATGCACAAAAATCTAAAAGTGGAAAGTATATAAGAATTTTTAGCAGTGGTTCTTCTAGTGTTCCTTAATTGTTTCCACCAGCCAACCAGCTACTTCTTCCCATCCAGCTCTCTCTCCTATTATCCTTTTTCCTTCTTTTTCCTCCAGTGCCTCAATATAAGTGAGCAAACAAACAAAAAAACCCAGCACACACACAGCCTGGAATACTGGGGGATAAAATGCTTTGAAGTGCAATGCCATGGAGATGTACAATTCCAGGGCCTCGTTCCTGTAGAAGCAATGGAACAAATGCCATGCCGTTGTCCATTGTGTGGCCTTGTTGAGCAGGATTCACATGGTAGCAAGAACATGCTTTGTAAGGGCTGTTACATCTCCTTCCTTGGGTTGTCAGAAGGAAATGACTAATCTAGTAGTAAGAATCCACAATTAGGATAGAGCCTCCAGCTCTTTGGCTGGCCTCTAAGAGGCCACAACTATCAGAAAATCGATTTGTAAAGAGGTAGCCTTAGGCCTAGACCAGTCTAGACACTGTCAACAGCCCCACCTTCAGTGAGAAGGATTCAGAAAACACTGGCTCATTTGCTTACTCAGGGAAATCTTCCTGGTCCCACCCAAGGAATACCTACCTCCTGTCGGAATTTAAAGACACTAAGAGCAAGAGAATCCCAGAAGGGAACAACAGATTTGTAGGGGTCAATCTGTGCTTTCTTCATACTCCTCATTCAGCTAAATCAGCCACCTTAGTTTACATATCAGTCTGTCTAATCCAGCTAGCCCTGTGGGACTTCTCCACACCCTTGGCTGGGAAACTTCTTTCCTCCCCAGCCAGTTCTCACCCTTCATTATTCAGCACATGTTGAAATGAGCATCTCAGCATCTACCACTCCCACGAATGCTTTGATTTTTCACTGAGAAAGAGGGTGACACATTTCCCCCCAGCAGAAAGCCTCACATCATCCTGTTCACAGACTTCCAAGGGGAGATCTGTGCTGTGGATCTTCTTTTGAAATATGTAATGACTTAGTGTTTTCCATGAGGTTCCCTTGCCTGGTTACGCCCGTGCTTCAGACAATAATGACACAGAGGTCATTTTTTTTTTCTTGTATAGGATGGAGGATTAATATGCTGCAATGCACTCACCATATTGTGTGCCTTGTTCGCAGGACTTTTATTATAAAGGTAAATTCTTAGCCCAGATCCCACTACAACCCTCTAAAAGTCCTCTCATTACCTCTCCAATGCTAAAGAGTTCAGAAGAAGAGCAGGTTGCTGGTTTCTCATTATTTCTAAGGGTAGTACTCCACACGGAGTATCAAAAGGCATTTTCTAGATGGTTCCTACCGCCCCTTTAGGGGGACTCTCTTCTTTAACACCACCCGTGCATTACTTTAGTGACTTGTCTTCATCATAGACTGAAAACTAGAAATTAGGATTTTGGCATGGGTGAACAGCTAATAAAACATGTATCTCCACTCACATTTTTGCCCAAAAGATTCCTTTTCTGAAAGAGTGGTTTGGAACAGTGCTCATCTTGCTAAAAGCTGCTGAGTTTTATTTCGCGCTAATAACACCTGGCATCTTTATGTGCTAAGGATAAATTAAGCGCTCAGTGAACACAGCAGACATAGCTTTCACCATGATGTCGCTTATTCCGCACTCCTTACGTACAGAGAGAAGTCTGTGTTCGTGATAATGTGTGTGTAGACATGTAGGCAACTTTTCAAAACTATTAATAGCTTTGACCCTTTTGGTGATTTTAGAAAAAGGCAACACTATTTCATGTATTCTGATTAGTCGCCAATATAGATAGTGAGCATGTGAAACTTAAAATGGCCCCAAACCACTCAGGTCAAAAAAATCTTACCTTGCAGACTGAAGAAACTGAGAACCAGACTAATTATTTTTGAGGAATTATAACACATATCCTGTGAATTTCATCTAAAACAAAACTAGAACTCAGGGACTATAAAAGTGGTTCTCAACCTTCCTAATGCTGATGTATTTTCATTGTTACAAAGGGGTCGTGGCCCACAGGTTGAGAACAGCTGGACTATAGGAACCCGGCCCAGGGCACTTTCTCCTACACTGGTGTTCTTCAAATAAAGAAAAAATTGCTCAAATGCATGAACATTTGTTATTTTATAGAATTCTGAATTCATTTGGGAATGCTTCTAAGATCTACACATTCTCTCCCTTTTAAAAATGTTTTATTTTAAATTTCTAGACTTGTAGGGATCTAGAACTATTATTGCAAAAATAATTAAGAATTTTAAAAGCATATGCCTCTCACCCCCCCAATGGTAACATTTTAGATGACCATAAGACAATTATTGAGATCAAGAAATTGACAATTGTACTGTATCTTCAACTAAACTTCAGACTTGATTTGAATTTTGCCAATTTTCCCACAAACCTTCTTTTTGTTCCCAGGTCTTACCCATGATCTCACATTGCAGTTAGTTGTTATCCCTTCTTAATGTCTCTCAGTCTGTAACTGTTCTCAGTTTTTCCTTTTATGACCTTGGCACTTTTGAAGAGTACTGGTCAGTTATTTTGTATTAATACAACGTCTCTGACTTTGGCTTTGTCTGATGAGTTTTTATGGTTGGAGTAAAATTACCGTTGGGTCTCAGAATGTTCCCCCAAATGGCACTCACCCCCTGTCACCAATCCCCTTGTCTCTCTGATCCTCATTCTTTTTTGAAGCATAGGGAGGGCCTGTCTCTGAATTTCTTAGCTAACCCAGGAAACTTATTTCCAAAAGAAGTGCAATTATTTTAAGACCCCATCCCTTAGCAATGCCATCAAATAAGCAGATAAGATTACTAGAGAAGAGAATAAAAGTCATCTCCATGCTAACATTTGTCATGACCCCACCCAAGGCATCTCCAAAAGATTACCAGGGAGATTTTATTTGCATAATAAGACAACTTTTGTTCACAGTTATTTTCTACCTTTCACCTTCCTACAACCTCTCTCAGAACCTAGAGGAACTTTGTCCCAGGCCATTGCTCTGTAAGCTCATTCATGCCCCCTAAAAATCATTTACTACTCCCTTAAAATTTCCTCCATGTCTCTCCCCCATGTTCCTTTGGAAGAGGACATACTCCTCAACCATCTTTCCCTTCTTTGGGAGTCACATTTGCAAGACTCCTGTGCTTATGTGCACATTAATAAACACGTAGCCCTTTTCTCTTATTCATTTTTTTATTGTCAGTCATTTCAGCAAAACCTCAGAGAGCACAGAGAGGAAGCTTTCTCTCTGCCCCTATATTACAAACAACTCTGAAACTGATACAGCTAATTATGTATCAATCAACACAATTGATACAACTTATGATTGATGATATATCTTAGCTTAACAGATAGTACCTAACTTTTTTCTTTTCTTTTTTTTTTTTTGTTAATGGTACATGAAATAATATAGTATCCTATCCACATATCTTAAGATTGGTGAAATGCAGTGTCTGTGTGTATATGTGTATGTATATGTATACACGCACAGAGAGACTCTCATACATCAACATCCATCTGTTCTTCTGCTCTCTGTCCCTTTGCAATGGAGTTGAATAAGATTTTCTGTAAGTAAAAACCTGGTAAGGGTACAAGATAATAAGTACCACAGGTGAAGAATATTTCAAGTAGTTAAGAAAACAACATAATGGAAATCACATGCTTGGGCAAGGGTGGGCAGGGCCACATAATGAAATTCTAACTAAACAACTCTGAAATAATTTGTTACATGAGACAACTAGATAGTTAGACTCTAGTTATAATAACTCTAGTTATTGGAATGTGCTTCCACAGGATATTATGAGCTTTCATGAAGTCTTGAAGTATTTTTAGTAATGAAGGCTCCATGCAGGAGCAAGAATAGTGGCACTATAATGTGTGGGGATACCAAACAAACACAATCTATCAAAGGGTGCCTCCTCTTCCTCCTGTCTTCCTAGTCCCCACCTTCTTCTCCCTCTTTGTCTTCATTCCTCTCCTTTATTGCTTCATCATTTTTCTCCCCCTCTCTGTACCTGTTTATTATGAAAGATATTGCAAGAGATACAGATGCAGAGATAAGTAGGCTGAGTTGCGGGGACGGGTGTGGAGCTTCCATGCCCTCTGGGATGCACCACCTTCCAAGAACCTCCCTGTGTTCAGCTGTCTGGAAGCACCTTCTTTCTTCCTTCTTACCTTTCCCCTCCTCCTCTTCCTTTTTTCCCTTTTTGTGCTATGGTTTCTTTCTCCATTTCCTCCTCCTCCTCTATGTTTTCCTCCTCCCTTCCTCCTATACCAGTGCTTTTTCTCTTGTCTACTTACTTTTTCCCTTCTCCTCATACATCACGTACTAAAAGAATATTCAATTTGCTCTGCATAGCCATAAAACTGATAACAAACATTTAGGAGAAAAATCTCTAAGGAAACTGAAGAAGCTCTGTTACCCAAATTGTTTATGATTTTAGTTGGTTAAAGACTGTCCCGTAGAGAAAGCATATTAGGAGATGATTAGCATGCTGGTTCAATATGTCTTTTCCATCTTAAATTTACAAGATAGTATAGGACTCTAGGTCACAATAATGCCTGTACTAGTTTAGTTCAGAAATAAAATTATAAGTCTGTACCACCCTTAATTCTTTTTTTTTTTTTCCCCAACTAAAATAACTTCAGAGCACAACAGTGAGACTGTGGTCAGGTAAATGAGGTAGAGATTTTCAGATAGATTATTGGGTACTGTAGTAATGCACTGATATCCCAATGTCAGTAGAAGAGTGGGTGTCAGCTTAGAAAATCCACGTGCTTGCATAGGCTGAGAGTTTTACAGCCTTTCTTGCAGCTGCCAGAAGTGCCCTGCTTTGCCCTTCCCTTACACCTCCTCCCAGTAATTCTATTACTCAGGGGATGGAGACCTGGGAGAGTGAAATGACTCATTATTCTATTAGGCAATGAGACACTTGAGTTTTGATGTAGGCTGCTCAGACAGCCATGGTCCTGCCTTCCATGGCAACCCTGAGGCATGGGAAATCTGAGATTTAAAATTGTGAATTCAGTATTGACATGAAAAATGCCACTTGTGTTGTGCTGAAACAGGCATGCTGATTATGTAACAGCTTCCAACACATTCCCTGCTGGTGGTGGATTTTGATTGACATTTTATGGGCCTTATTACTCTTGAAAACAATACTAAAAATGCCATGACAAGCTCAGTGTGGAAATATGAACACATGATCCTCTCTCTGCTGAACTAGAAAACAGCTTTTCGAAATTCTTCTTGGAAGAAGGTGGAAAAAATAAAAATATATTCATGTAAATTCCCAATGATCAATCTCCTTTTGTTCCCTGGGAGAGAAGGAATCCCCAGTTCTTAGAGCCGAGTGGCATGAGCTGGTCTCCAGAACTTTTCTTGGGGCTTCTTAAAACTCACAAACTAATGTTGACTTTGAAAGTAGAGAAAGAGCAATGATTCCCCAATAATAAGAAAAAGAAAGAAAGTAGAGAAAGAAATACAAAAGACATCAATACAAAAGTCATGAATGGTTTCATAAATATTATGTTTGCAGCAGTGACTTAGAGTTTGGGGAGGTAATTACTTGGTAGAGGGAATTTATCACTTCAATAATATAGAGATGGAAATGCAACAGAAGCTCAGATCCCATGAATGAAGTTAAGTTTTTTTTTTTTAATACATACAACAAATTTTCAAGGTAAGATGGAAGTCAATGATATATAAAGGGTATGTTTAATTTGTTTTTATTAAATTGAGTACATTAGAATAGCAAACACTCTGAATTATAATTCTAAACTCTTTAATTTACTTCTGATTTTACATAACTAAGATATATTGATTACATTGCATGTATGCCAGTAACCCTGGATTCTGACTCAGAGATTTCTGCTTTGTTATATAATTAATAGTAATAATAGCAACAACAATGGAAATAATACCTCGATTTATTGTGCTCATATTTTTTTTTATTGAATCATAGTTGTATACATTAGTTCAACCATGGGGTACAGTGTGGGGGCTTCACATGCAATCTGAGATATTTTATCAACCTGATTGACATACAATTCATGATATTTTCTCGTTTACTATATGAAAACATTCTTGATCTTTGTTTAGAAGTTTTCTCGTGACCCTTCGAATATGCACCACACATGTGATCTCACCCTTTGTCCCATCCCCCCCACCCTCTCCCTCCCCTTCCCTCCCTCTCCCCTTTCCCCTTCTTCCTGTGCAATAAATGGGTTGTAGCCTTCACTTGAACGATAAAGAATTTGTCTCATATTAGGGGTGTATACATTGGATACTTTTT
>CAUYON010089426.1:0-13320 GCA_963573935.1 Arctocebus calabarensis | reverse complement strand
AGCCCAGGAATTGGAGGTTGCTGTGAGCTGTGATGCCACAGCACTCTACCCAGGGTGACAGCTTGAGGCTCTGTCTAAAAAAAAAGAGAGAGAGAAAAAAGAAAAATTTTACCGAGCATGCTTTTTATATTTTGTGATAAATCATCATAAAAATGTTCTAAGTCAGGCTGCAAAACCAATCCTGAGACTCAGCTTATTTAAATAAACTTACTTGAACATCTATCTATGGATATATTGAATAGTATCATCAATAGGTAGGCAATATCGTTGTTTATTTTTTATTGCGTTTACAATGAAAGAGGTTTATAAAGGAAGAGGTACTGCTTAATCAAGTCCCGAAAAACATCAGGCTGATTCCAGTCTTTCCTCCATGCTTTTGCCCTTCTAGAAAAAGTTCCCCTTTGTTGACCCAAAAAGTCTAGATTGTCACTCCAGTCCAGTCCCTATTTTCAGATTTCCCTGTATGTAAATACTTTCATTGAAAAGGGGTTTTGGGGGTCGTTTTTCTCCAGCATCTCATGAATATAGATTGAAACCGGAAAGCTGACAGGGTCAATGCTGGGCTGTTATCCATATTCTGAGACAGAGTTAGAGGCAAAATCTGGGGTTTTCTGCCTGTGTCTGTTTGACCATCTCATTTTGCTTCCTCCATTCCAGCTGAGCCCTTGTTTCACCCCTGGTGCCAAATTCACATTCCAGGATAGTCCCCTTTTAGTTCATGTAATTTCTCATTTCAAGGAGTCGGATCCCATTTCTTACTTTCATGATTCCTGCACCATAAAAACTAGAAAATCCTGCCTCCCGGAACACAGCAGAAATCCTCATTCTGAGGTTTGCGAGTGCACATTTTAGCAGTGGTCTTATCATTGCATCGGTCTCTGTTCCTCTGACCTACCCTGGTCTGTAGGCTCTCTAACCCCACACTCAATAACTGAGAATATTCTTTTAATGCATAACAACATCCCAATCCTGTTTTATTTTTCTGTAAGACTTGCAAACAAGTTCGTAAGTAGAGAAACCTGTGTACGATGAAACTACTGTATGTCTCCAAGTTGCGCCCAATGAAAAATCTGTAGTGATGTCTACGCGTGTGGGAGTAAAGCAGAGTAAGGTTCTAATCAAGCTTTTCTCATAATAGATAAAAATGTCCACGTTGCTGTTCACAGTGCCCAGATCATTTTTCTGGCTGAAACTCTCGTTAGAAACGACAGAGGCTGGGGGTGGGAAGAAAGAAGAACATCTTTCTTATGTTAAGAAAGATGAAGTGAACCAATCGTATGGTTTTATGAACTTACTGTCTGGCAAATTTGCTAAGAATAATGGTCTAGAGTAAGCACAGGTGATTGAAATTCCTGATTGAGGCTCAGCGCCTGTGGCTCAAGTGGCTAAGGCGCCAGCCACGTACACCTGAACTGGCAGGTTCGAATCCAGCCTGGGCCCGCCAAATAACAATGACGGCTGCAACCAAGAAATGGCCGGGCGTTGTGGCAGGTGCCTATGTTCCCAGCTACTTGGGAGGCGGAGGCAAGAGACTCGCTTGAACCCAAGAGTTGGAGGTTGCTGTGAGCTGTGATGCTACTGCACTCTATCCAGGGCGACAACTTGAGGCTCTGTCTCAAAAAAAAAAAAAGAAAAAAAGAAAGAAAAGAAATACCCTGATTGAAAATCTGGCTGATTAAAAATACCCACTTTACTAGATGAATGTTTGATATCTCAAAACGTCTCACTTACAGGACATTCTGAGGGAATAAACTAACATGTATTTTAGGCTGAATAATTAAGGCACACTACTTGATACCTGACAAACAGCATTCAGATGAAGGAGCTTATACTTGAGGTGAATGGAAATTGTTGAGTTGGTTGGCTGCCATGAAGGGAGTGAGGGCTTTAAATGACCAAAAGGGGATTTAACTCCTCCAAAGAATAAATAAAGGCAGGAAAGAGGAGCTTACCAAGACAGCAGGTGCACAGAGACATCTCTGCACTTTGCCAGCCTTTCCTGGGTGCTTGGTGGAAGCCACGTGGAGTTCAGATACGGGTTGAGGTTAGAGGCTGCAAAGTAGGGCAGGTGCATAACTCAGACCTTGCTCATAAGCCAGGACACTTCAGCCCTGTTCTGATTCGTTTAGTGGGTCCAATTTCTAGAAGTTCATCAGGTATTTCCTTGTTTGAGTCCAATGCCCTGCCTAGCTTGTCCCCTCATATTGAGAAAAGAGAGGAAAGAGAATCAGAAACAGGAGAAGCAGAGGTGTTCCACGCAGTCTCATTCTATTTGTTATCAGTAAGGACTAAAAGATATTCATGAGAATATTCTCGCTTTAAGAAGGCATTACGAGAATTGTCTATATTTTATATAATAGCTAAAAGATTGTTTTCCTGTTATTCTTTAAAATGTATGGTCTGTTTTTTTCTGTATGTGCATTTTCTCTTTCAAAAATTTTCAGTTACAGTTTTCCGAGTCATGCAGTTGAGGGTGTGTGTGTGTGTGTGTGTGTGTGTGTGTGTACACACACATATACCCACGTACATACACAAGGGCTATCCAGGAAGTATCCGGCCATGTAATAGCAAAAATAGAGAAGACATGTGTGGCTGGGTACTTTCAAGACCGTGTACACACACACACACACACACACACACACATTGCCCTAAATCTGCAGAGCACTTGCTGTTATACACACACATACACACACAGACACGCGCACACAGAAGCCTCTACTCTTATATACATTCATAACATAGTGGTAGGGTTAACAAATTTTCCTTTTCCAACTCATTTAATTCCTCAGTCAATAAAAGGTATTTTTCAGTAGAACTTGTTAATATCACACCAGCCGTTTGCGATGTGAATGGATGACTCAGAATTGTCTCTTGGCTTCCTTCCGAAACTGATGAGTGCCGAGCTACTGCCTTTATTCAGATCCTCATGGGAAGCAGTGACTGATCGGGGTGAGGAAGAAGGGCAGACAAGGGACAATGTGCTCTCACAAGTTTTATCTCTTTATCAGCTTTAAAGTTTATGTTGCAGCATGATCCTCTTTCCAAACCCAGCTTAGTCCATGCTTCCCGTGCTGGTTGTTTTAACAGCTTCAGAAGCATTCTTCTCCGTAAGCCTCTAAATCCCTTATCAGAGCTGGGCAGATCATAGGTTCAAATATCCGCAGGGAGGCCCACATAGCTCGTTGCACAGTGTTGGAGATTTTAGCTGTGTTTTTTGGAACCGGCCAAAATCCTAATCTTTGTCTCTTCTGAGATCTGATCCCACATTTGAGTAATTAAAAAACAGGGCTGAGGCACGCTACTGTTAAGCAACAGAAAGTAAAGCAAATTGTGTGTCCCCAGCAACGACGAATCTCTGTGGAATAAGCACACTAGTGGTCAGGGGTGTTTGCTTGAACTTAGCTTCTTTTTTTTGCAGTTTTTGGCCAGGGCTGGATTTGAACCCGCCACCTCCAGCATATGGGGCCAGTGCCCTATTCCTCTGAGCCACAGGCACCATCTCCCTTTTTTTTTTTTTTTTACATTCTCCAGACTAACATATTTACTTTGCTATTTGGATTAGGAAAGGGAAGTGCTTTGAACCAGAATTTACATTGTTGGCAGGGAAGAAAGTCCCTTAATGTTATTGGATTTTGTTTCTCTAAATTATGAAATATATTTTTCAATTCTTGGTGTCAAATGTGGAAATACAAAATTAGGTGACCTGAATGGGATTGATAGTCCACAGGCTCTCTGTTCATAGCTGTATTTTATTTTATTTTTTGTTTGAAGCAGAGTTTCACTCTGTCACCCTGAGTAGACGTCCATGGCCTCATTGTAGCTCATGCAACCTCAAACTCTTGGGCTCAAGAGATCCTCCTGCCTCAGCCTCCCAAGTTGCGAGACTACAGGCACTCGCCACAACACCCAGCTAGTTTTTTTTATTTTCAATAGAGATGGGTCTTGTTCTTGCTCAGGCTGGTCTGGAACTTGTGAGCTCAGACAATCCACTTGTTCAGCCTCCCAGAGTGCTGGGATTATAGGTGTGAGCCACCCTGCCCGTCCACATAACTGTATTTTAAATGGTTTACACACAAAGCCAGCTTGTCCCAAAGTGCATGCTGTAAAAAAGAGTCGTATTGTAACACGTGAGGACATGGGTTCCCTGGTGAAATGAGATTGCGAAATGCCACGTGCTCTAAACCCCTTTCTTGTTATGCTCAGTGGCCTCTCCCATACTAAACGGCCTAGGAGTTGTTGCAGTGAAGAATTGTGTTTACACAGCTTTGTGCCTAACATTTGTCTCCTAGTTGACATAGAGTGATTTTTTTAAAAAACCTAATACCTATTGACAGCCAGGAAAAATAAGATTCCAAAAAAATGTATTTTGAGAAAGGATTTCTCAGATTGTTCAGTGAATAAACATGCAAAGAATTCTGTGTATTCTATATGTTTGGAGAGTGTTTTGAAAAGTATTTGCATACCTTTTAAGACCAAAGGTAAGGGTAAGTATGCGTGAGTGTGTGTGTGTGCGTGTGTGTATACAAGCACATGCATTTGATCATGTAGTATTTCTCCTTTCAACTACAAAAAAGGTATGAAAATTAGGATAGCTTGTGTGCAGTGCCCAGTTTTGTCTATGTACATTGACCTTGGGAACCCTTGCTGCTTTGTGTGCTCAACTCAGCGGTGTTCTGGTGAAGCCTAATCTGCTGAAAACTTCTAGGATGGAAATCACCGCCCACATATTTGATTTCATACTGAATCTAACTCATGCATACTGTATCACTGTGACACAGTTTGGTGCGTTCCTCAAGATCCTTCCTCACCCTTAACTTCACATGAGATTAGCCATAAATTTTAACAGTAGGAAAAGTACTGGCTCAACTACTTCCTGTAACCAGAAAATAAACACGTGGTACCAGAAACTTTTCCATATCAAAGATGGATTTGATAAGTTCTGCCTATTTGCATGAGATGAGAGGCTGTTTTGCCGTTTGATCATCTGTATTATCCATTCAATTTGTAAGAAACGAATTTCCAAGGACAATCAGATAATATGCTTATGTGAGGTTATATATGTTGTTACATCAGAGTATAGTAAAGTTTAGATCATGGTTTCTGAATGTTGGCACTGTTGACATCTTGGGCCAGTTAACTGTAATTCTTTGCAGGGGAGGGAGTTGTCTGAGCCATGGACTGTGAGGTCTCTGGACTCCACCCACTAGACCCCCCTATACTTCGACCCTCTCTCTCATTTTGACAACCCGGAGTATCTCCAGACATCGCCTAATATTTCCCCAGGGGCAAAATGATCGCCCCTAGCCCAGAGCTCCTGCCTGTACCATGAGTTGTGAAGCCAGTGTGTCTGCTTTCTTCACGGCCTCCTGAAACGTCTCTACACGCAGTATTCTCTGAAGCAATTACTCTCTCAACCCTCAGCATATTCATAAGATGCCACCTGCATTATATATTAACCAAATGAGGAAAAATGTGTTTTATCGTGGCCTAAAAAAATGTTGTCACACTGATCTTTATTTTCAAGTGGAGAGAGAGAAAGAAAGAGAATTTCTACCTGTGGCATGCATTTGGATTTTGACCAAATAGATACTTAATGTCCAAAACTCCTGCAGGAAGTCCAGGCATGGTTTCTTTTTACTGCCCCAGAGGAATATGTTCTTAGAGCACCTTCCTTCACGTTTTCCTAAGGGCAAAAAAGAAAAATTATTAGAACTTTAAATTTCATGTACATTTTAATAAGGCCTGAGTTTCAAACCCCTTAGTATACAAAATGCCCAAGTTTTAGATTCTTCAAATAAAAATCTTAGTTTCTCACCTGATTTATTTTACTTATGAATAAATCCTTATTGTGAAATGTAGCAAACTATATAGCTCATGGGAAGGAAAAGTGAAAGCTAAGCTCAAAACACTCTGTGAAGAAATACCTGTAATAGGGCGGTGCCTGTGGCTCAAAGGAGTGGGGTGCCGGCCCAATGTACCAGAGGTGGTGGGTTCAAATCCAGCCCTGGCCAAAAACTGCAAAAAAAGAAAAAAAAAAAAATGAAAGAAAGAAACACCTGTAACAGCTTGGTAATATACCACCTTGGTGATAAGGGCATGGGGAAGGCATTCAGCTTTCCTTACCACCAGAGCTTGGGAGACTCCTGAGCCAGATCATCATTGATTGGCACTCTCTACACCTGGGGTGCAAGTAGCCAGGGGAATAGTCACAGGCGTCCTCAAACTTTTTAAACAGGGGGCCAATTCACTGTCCCTCAGATTGTTGGAGGGTCGGACTATAGTTTTGAAAAAAAAAAACTATGAACAAATTCCTATGCACACTGCACATATCTTATTTTGAAGTACAAAACCAAACGGGAACAAATATAATTCACACCACCGCACGTGGCCCCAGGGCCACAGTTTGAGGACCCCTGGACTAAGAAGCTGCAGAAGGCAGGCGGGAGCGCTCAGGGACCAGCTCACTCTGACTCGCTTCTGCTTGCAGGGCGTCTCCAGGGACTCCAAGAACTGCTAAGATTTCCTCTCCTGTTAAGACTGTTTCTCTCCCTCGAAGACTGTCTCTCTCTCTCTCTCTCTCTCTCTCCCTCCCTTCTGCTAAGGTGAATGACCCTCAGGCCCCTAAGGATAATTATTCCGAGCATGATAGCACAGCAGGTCAACATCGGGACAACAGATAAGCCAGGCCAGAGACCCATCCCAGGCCCTGACTGTGAAAATTACTCACAAGGTTTGGTGAGATGTTTATTTAAAAATGCTTCACTCGGATTACTGGAATATCTTCACATTGCCACTCATATAACTTCTCATTACTAATCATGTATTTTTCTTATAGTGTAAAACAAAGTAATTTGGATTCAACAGACAGGAGAAGTGGAAATTAAACGTATAAACTTTTTCTAACTAAAAAATTATTTTTCATTTGAGTGTAATCATTGTTCAGTCTTTTCAAGACATTGTAGCCTTTTGCTGCAAGTCCGTGGAGGATAGGGTCCTTCTCTCCTGACTTTCACCACACATAAAATTAGCTGCCCAAAGAATTTTAATTAAAAAGAAGGCTCTTTAGTGTGGCTGTTATGCCACAAGGCTGCATCCAGTCTGCTAATTCAAGTGTGAGTACTCTCAGCTGCTTGCCATGGGCATTTTGTTGTTGTTTAGGGGTAAATTTTAATATTCAAAGAATTCCTTTTTATTAGGTGAAACATTTTTTATTTGTCTTATATTGCTATTTAATATTTATTCACCCATTTGTTTCATAATGTAAGTTTTCTCTTCCACTGGCAGAAAATCTAAATGGGGAGTATATAAGAAGGAGATCTCGGACTCCTCCCTTATATTTATCCTCAATTATTCTTCCAGATAAATTATTTCTTTTTTTCAGTTTCATTGAGATATAATTGACAAATAAAAATCACATATTTCTGGAATCAGAAAAAACCTTGAATAGCCAAGACATTACTCAGAAATAAAAACAAAGCAGGAGGAGTTACACTTTCAGACCTCAGACTATATTATTAATCAATAGTGATCAAAACAGCATGGTACTGGCACAAAAACAGAGAGATAGATGTATGGAACAGAATAGAGAACCAAGAGATGAACCCAGCTATTTACCATTATTTGATCTTTGACACGCCAATTAAAAACATTCAGTAGGGAAAAGATTCCCTATTTTACAAACGGTGCTGAGTGAACAGGCTGGTGACCTGTAGAAGACTGAAACTGGCCCCACACCTTTCACCTTTAACTAAGATAGACTCTCACTGGATTACAGATTTAAACTTGAGACATGAAACTATAAAAATACTAGAAGAAAGTGCAGAGAAAACTCTTGAAGGAATCAGTCTGGGCAAATATTCTCTGAGGAGGACCCCCCAGGCAATTGAAGCAGCATCAAAAATACACTACTGGGATCTGTTCAAACTAAAAAGCTTCTGTACAGCCAAGGACACAGTAAGTAAAGCAAGCAGATAGCCCTCAGAATGGGAGAAAATATTTGCAGGTAATGTCTCTGACAAAGGTTTGATAACCAGAATCCACAGAGAACTCAAATGTATTAGCAAGAAAAGAATAAGTGATCCTATCTCAGGGTGGGAAAAGGACTTGAAGAGAAACTTCTCTAAAGAAGACAGGCACACGGCCTACAGACACATGAAAAAATGCTCATCATCCTTAATCATCACAGAAATAGAAATCAAAACTACTTTAAGATATCATCTAACTCCAGTAAGATTAGCCCACATTACAAAATCCCAAAACCAGAGATGCTGGTGTGGATGTGGAGAAAAGGGAACACTTTTATATTGCTGGTGGGAATGCAAACTAATATGGTCCTTTTGAAAAGATATCTGGAGAATACTTAGAAATCTAAAAACAGAACTGCCATTCAATCCTATAATTCCTCTACTAGGTATATACCCAGAAGACTAAAAATCACATTATAGCAAAAATCTGTATCAGAATGTTTATTGCAGTCCAATTCATAATTGCTAAGTCGTGGGAAAAGCCCAAGTGCCCATTGATCCACAAATGGATTAATAAATTGTGGTATAAGAACACCATGGAATAGTATGCAGCCTTAAAGAAAGATGGAGACTTTACCTCTTTCATGCTTACATGGATGGAGCTGGAATATATTCTTCTTAGCAAGGTATACCAAGACTGGAAGAAAAAGTATCCAATGTACTCAGCCCTACTATGAAACTAATTTATAGCTTTCATGTGAAAGCTGTAACCCAATTATAGCACAAGAACATGGGGAAAGGGATAAGGGAGGGAAGGGGAAGGATGAGAACAGGGAGGGTAATTAGTGGGTCCACACTTATGGTGCATCTTAAAAGGGTACAGGTGAAACTTACAAAATGTAGAATACAAATGTCTGCACACAATAATGAAGAAAATGCCATGAAAGCTATGTCAGCCAGTTCGATAAAAATATTTCAAATTGTATATAAAAGTAGCACATAGTACCCCATGATTGCATTTATGTACACAACCATGATTTAATAAAAAGTAAATAAATAAATTGGCCATTGGAAAAAAGAATCACATATTTCTCAGGAGTATAATGTGATGTTTTGACCTATGGATACATCATGAAAGGATTACCACAACCCAGTTAACACATCGGCACCTCACAAAGTGATACCATTTTCTGTGTGTGATGAAGACAGTTTTAAAATCTACTTTCTTGGCCACGCACACTATTGGCAGTGCAGAACAAGCAGCAGAGGCAAGATGTTGGCCGTGGTCCTAGAGGTGGTAAGAAGGATGATCAGGACAAGAAAAAGAAATCATACAACCCTCCTGCACCAACCAGAGTGGGGAGGAAGAAGAAGAAAACAAAGGGACCAGATGCCTCAGTGAACTACCACTGGTGGCGTCTCACACTCGGTGCCAGAGGAAATTGTCAAAGTTAGAATTAAAGACCATGTTCTCGTGGAGGAAGGGACTTCATAAGAAATTAGGAACGAATGAAACCCTAAGAAGAAAATCAAGAGGAGGGAAGATGAAAAGAGGATGATCTGAGGGGGACCAAGATCTTGGAAGAGCTCATTGGTGATAATCGCGCCATTGTGCCTACCTGTGTGGGCTCAGAGCACTGTGCTGGCGCCTTTCATTTGTAGACGAGGATCTGCTGGAACCAGGCTGCTCGGTCCTGCTCAGCCACACGCTGCACGCTGTGATAGGGCTGCTGATGGATGATACAGATGCCCTGCTCACAGAGATGAAGGTGGAAAAGGCACCCCACGGGGCGGCGCCTGTGGTTCAGTGGGTAGGGCACCGCCCCGTCTTGTGAGGGTGGCGGGTTCAAACTACAACAAAAAATAGCCGGGCATTGTGGCGGGCACCTGTGGTCCCAGCTACTCGGGAGGCTGAGGCAAGAGAATCGCCTAAGCCCAGGAGTTGGAGGTTGCTGTGAGCTGTGTGACGCTACGGCACTCTACCAAGGGTGATAAAGTGAGACTCTGTCTCTACCAAAAGAAAAAGAAGAAAAGAACCCCCACTCCGCCCCCAGACCTCTGCCAATAGTGAGGGCTTGGTCAACCAAATCTAGGAAATTAAGGAACCTCTCACCTATCCTGAGTATTATGAAGAGACAGGTGTAAAGCCCCCCGAGAGGGTCATTGTGTGTGGTCCGCCTGGCACAGGCAAACCCTTGTCCACCAAAGCAGTAGCAAACCAAGCCTTGGACACTTTCTTGAGAGTGGTTGGCCCTGAACTCATTCAGAAGTACCTAAATGACGGGCCCAAACTCGTATGACAATTGTTTCAAGTTGCTGAAGAACATACACCTTGCATTGATGCCATTGGGACAAAAAGATAGGACTCCAATCCTGGTGGTGAGACAGAAATTCAGCGAACAATGTTGGAACTGTTGAACCAATTGGATAGATTTGATTCAGAAGGAGATGTAAAGGTTATTAAGGCCACAAACTGAATAGAAACGTTGGATCCAGCACTTATCAGACCCACTGCATTGACAGGAAGCTGGAGATACCTCTGCCGGATGAAAAGGCTCAGAAGCACGTCGTTCAGATTCACACAAGCAGGATGACACTGGCTCGTGACGTAACTCTGGATGACTTGAGCGATGACCTCTCTAGCACTGATGTTAAGACAGTTTGTACAGAAGCTGGTCAGATGGCCTTGAGAGAAAGGAGAATGCAAGTAACAAATTAAAACTTCAAAAAATCTGAATAAAATGTTCTGCATAAAATACAGGGAAGTACCTTGGAGGGGCTATATCTCTAGTGAACTACAGTTGCCACCAGGAAAATGGGAGGTCCCCAGAGGGATGAGATTGGAGAAGCTGCCCAGAGTCTGTGTTCGAGTTGACTGATATGAGCAAAGATCCTCTGTGTCTTTTGGAGTATGGGGTATAAGCTGCTCCTTGGGCGGCCTTCGTCTCCTGGTCAGCGTGCGGCTCTCTGGTTCCCAGTAACACCGGCTCTTTCCATAGACAAAACCACAAAATCTCCTCTCTTAGCATACTTTAGGTGTACAATACAACATTATTAATTATAGTCACCAGGCTGGCATCGGATCAGTGGCACGAAGGAACTGGTTTCAGGGAAGACAAATTTTACACGGACTGGGGGGGAGGGTGGTGCTGAGGGTGGTTTCAGGATGACTCAGGCACATTACTCTTATCATGCACTTTATTTCTATTATTGTTACATAGGAATATATGATAAAATAATTACACAACTCATAGTGCAGAATCAGTGGGAGCCCCGGGCTTGTTCTCCTGCAGCCGGACGGTCCCATCCTGTCTGTGCAGCTGCTGCAGCCCCTCTAGGGAGCCTGACTCCGTAGACCCACATGTAAGTGACATCAGGTGGCATCTGTCTTCTGGGCCTGACCCTTCACAAAGCCTGTCCTCTAGGGTCAGGATGCCCTTCCTTTTTAAAGGCTGAATGATACTCCATTGTGCGTATTACCACAATTTCTCTTAAAATTTTTATTGATACATAAAAACTGTACATATTTTAAGGGAACATGTGATTTTTTTTTTTTTTGTTTGTTTGCAGTTTTTGGCCGGGGTCGGGTTTGAACCCGCCACCTCCTGTTTATGGGGCCAGGGCCTTACTCCTCTGAGCCACAGACCTGCCCAGGGAACATGTGATATTTTGATACATGTATAAAATGGGTAGTGATCAAATCGGGGTAGTTGGGACATTCACAGCCTGAAACATGGATCTTCTCTTTGTGTTGAGAACATTCCAGTTCTTTTCTTCTAGCTGTTTTGAAATACACAATAAATTCTTTCCTATAGTCATCCCGCACTACCAGCCAACACTAGAACTTGTTCCTTCCATCTAACTATGTTTGTACCTATTAACCAACTTGCGGTCATTTCTCCCTTTCCTCTGCCCTTCGTACCTCCCCAACCCCTGCTAATTACCACTCTATTTTCTCCTTCCAAGAAATCAACCTTTTTTTTTTTTTTCGCAGTTTTTGGCCAGGGCTGGATTTGAACCCACCACCTCTGGGATATGGGGCTGGCGCCCTACTCCTCTGAGCCACAGGCGCCGCCCCAAGACATCAACTTTTTTAGCTTCCACATATGAGTGACATCATATGATATTTGTTTCTCTGAGCTATCTTATGTCGCTTGACATGATGACCTCCATTTCAGTGACAGGATTTCATGTGTTTAAGTGGATGATAATAGTCCTGTGTGTGTGTGTACACCACGTTTTCTGTCTGTTCACCCACTGATGAACTCATAGGTGGATTCCACATCTTGGCTGTTGTGAGTCATGCCGCAGAAAAGACAGGAGTGGTGCAGATGGCTCTTCTAGGCCCTGATGTCACATCCTTTGTACCCAAAGCGAGACTGCGAGGTCATATGCAGCTCCACTTGCAGGTTTTTGCAGGCATTGTGTTTTCCACAGTGGCTGTATCAGTTTAAATTCCCATCAGTAGAGGGTGATGTTCTTATCTCCACATCCTTGGCGATGCTTGTTGTCTCCAAACCAATATTTCATCTAGACTGTGTCTCTTCCGACCCCAGATTTCCTTCAAGGGCCGCCTGCCTTTCCAGCTTCTCTGCATTCCCTTTTCCTTCCACAAGCCCTGCAGCGCCGGCCGCTGACACGTGCACTGCCCTCCTACCTGTTTTCCTGCAGCTCTTCCCGCTTGGAGCAGCGGCACCCTCCGGGTCCCTCCACTGTTTCCCTTGAGCTGAGCCAGGAGGGGTCTCTGCCGTGCGGTTCTCTCCCACCCTCCCCTGAGCCCCAGGTTCTTCACCTTTGACCTGCATTTCATATTATGTATTGTGTTTGGTTCACCCTCCTTATCTAGGCCTAAGTTTGTTTGTTTGTTTGTTTTATGTAAAATTGGTGTTCCTAAACTTGAAGAAGGAGATAGTCAGGATGGCATTTCTTTTTTTTTTTTTATATAATTTTATTGAATCATTATTGTGTACATTGGTGCAATCATAGGGCACAATGTGCTTCATATACAATCAGAAATATTTTTATCGTACTGTTACAGATAGCCTTCATGGCATTTTCTTGATCACTATATAAAGACATTGATGCTCTACCTTTAATAAGTTTCACCAGTACCCTGCTAAGAAGCACCGTAGGTGTGTTCCCACTGATTGCCCTCCCTCTACCCATCCTCCCCCCTCCCCTCCCTTTCCCCTTTCCCTGTATTCCTGTGCTATAGTTTGGGAGTTTATCTTACAAAGGATGTGAAAGATCTGTATAAAGAGAACTATGAAACTCTAAGAAAAGAAACAGCTGAAAATGTCAACAAATGGAAAAATATACCATGCTCATGGCTGGGAAGAATCAACATTGTTAAAAT